>JAMWET010005683.1:357500-434352 GCA_024036415.1 Prochilodus magdalenae
CTGCAGCTTCTCTCCATGACATCATTACAACTTGATGATGCCCATAGAACAAGAAGTAGTAGCACTTTCTGAGCTTGTTAAACAGGTGGACCCCTGTTGACGGTTAAGCCATGTTGTGTGTGGTTTTTGATGAAAGCTTGTAAATACTTTTCTTAGGAGCTTTTAATATGCACCCAGTTCCACATCAGTGCTAGCTTGCTGTCACTGTAGGTTTATTTTTTTGTCCCCCCAGTAATAAACAGCTGAAAGTCCATGAACACATATCTGAGGCAGGTAGGAAATTTCCTAGTCAGAAAATTCAGAGCTCCCAGTTGTCATGAACGCAGCAATAGATCTCTGCTCCTTTCCTTGATCTTTTTCTTTCTTTTTTTCCCTCCTCTCTGTGTCCTCCCCCTACCTCAGCTGCCTTGTCAAGCTGCTCTGCTGGCCCCTAAGCTTGCAGCAAAAACCCCTTTCAAGCAGTTCTGCTGACAGCCTTTTTAAGCCCCTGCTTTTTCCCCCATATCTCTTTGGAGAGTTTTGATCAGTAATTAGTGTTGTGTCAGGGCTGGTCTTTAACACACTTGAATCAAACGGAATCTTTGGTTCTGTGAATTCAGTTTAAGGTACTTTAAACATTAATTTAATGTGGACTAGAGCAACCTCCAGATCGCCAGATTATTACCAAATATGTTTCTGCTGCAGACATGGAAGAGCACAGTGCATTTTGTTGACTACTGTCTGACGAAGCATGTATTGTACCTCTTGATTTTTTAGACAGATGCACTAATTTAGTTCACAGTGAAGAGAATGGTGCCTCACATTTCTCAAGTCATTATGTATAACATTATATGTTTATATTTCCACAGCATTAGAATGATCCCTGTCTGAGCAGACATAGGAAGCTTGTTGATTTCTGACTTCAAACGCCTGGCTGGTGATGACCTTGTATGCTAACATTCTCTCTCCTGCCAGACACGGCTACCACGGTTCCTCTGCCTCGGCTCCAGTCAAAGCCATCACAGACTTGAAGCTCCACCTGGGGAATGCCTCTCAGCACTCCTCAGATCCTGTCGTCATTCACCCAGGGGCTGTCCTGGCCATGTTGGACCTGCTGGCCTCTGTCAGCTCAGACACCCAGCCTGAGGTACGAACCTCTGCATTGTCTTCGCTGTATTAGTAAGAAACTTTAGGGTTTAGTGTGTCAGTGTGCCGTAGAATATGCATTTTCACTGTCTGACTGATGAATGTGCATGTGCAAGGTCTGACTCTTGCCACAGATCTACCGAGACAGTGGGGGAACCTTGGACTGGCTAAAGTTGTATCTATTCACGAGGGTTTGTGTCTTTTCCATGTCATTGTAAGGGGAGGTAGTGCAAAAACACACAGCTGTCTTTGGTGCAAAATTCCCAGTTCTCGAACAAATGAAACAAATTCATTGTTTGTAAAGAGGGGGACATTTCCGGGCTTATAAATCTCACCCAGATAGAATAGAAATAGCTTAGTTTATGCCACAGTTTACAATAAATTTAAACATAACAGATAAAACATTGCCAATTATAGTAAAATCAAGTTGTGTTTGAGGCTAGTATGAGAAGTATAGCCTGAATGTAATGGGTTTACTTACGTTTTTCCTGTTTTCTCAAGTACATGGAGTCCTGCTGTTACATTTAATTGTTAGCCCCATTAGCATGGCTAACAGTCATGCAGTTCGACATTGCTGCTGTGCAACTGTGTTGGAGGGTCGCCTGGCATTTCAAATAATCTCTTTAGAGGGCTCCCATGTTTTTATACTCTCAGATGTTGTTCTCCTTATTTCCTGTCAAATGTGTTGCCTTAACAACCTCAGGAAACTTCCTCATTGTCTTTCCTTGAGACTTGTATCAAAGAAATCATTTCTTTGCAACACCAAACAACTTTGCAGGCTTTTGAAAACCTTTGTTGGGAACAAAGCTGCCTGGCCTCAGATGTCAGGCTTACTTCTTAGATGAATCACACAGAAAATTCCAAGCTAATTATAATTGATAACTAAGCTGTTTTGGCAGGTTCATACGTACAGCTTGAGCCATATTTATCACTGAATGGCATCACTGAAACAGTGACTGTGATATGAGGTCTAAAAGGAAAATGTTAAGCTGCTTCACTTAATGAAAACTTTTCATGAAATTTAAAGGATGTTCAGGTTATGATGACAAAAATGACAAAATAGTCATATACTGTACCTTACTGTGCAATATTCAGAGACCACCGTTTCTAGTCAAAATGACCCTTGTGTTAAATGTTTCTACATCAGGGAAAAAATCTGATATAACAAAAAATGTTGACAAGCAGCACATTGTAAATACAGATGTTTGAGTATTTAGAGTGTATGTAGAGTCTTTGTCATACCCAGTAACATATTACAACGTCTTAATTGATAATATAGGAATGATGATGATGAATTGGAATTTGGTACATTTTCAGGTTTAATTAACAAACTGCATTTTTGTGTTTATTATAATACTATTAGGAAATAATATTACTGGGTGCTACATGCCATGCAACTGTGACATACCATTATCTATACAGAACTGTAACATATAGGTAAACATAGTAGTACTGTCATACCTATCAGATGACACAATGATCTGAGGTCTGTGTGAGAGAAATCAATACAGCAATAACAATTTAACAGAAATTGTTCAGCCCTGGAGGCTGATGGCTAGCACTGCATTTACACAGCTCTGCAGTGTCGACGCACCACATCCCGATCATGATAAATATGAACAGCAGTTCAAAGTTCCCAATATTTATAATCAACAGCTGTTCCTCCAAAATGTAATATCCAGACCAGTTACATCTTGTGGGGACGTAATTGTCCTATGGAATGTTGGATGTTAAATCACCTCTGCCTCACCTTCCCTGAAAACCTTAAAGTTTTTAATATATACATTTATTATTCAAAAATCAACACATTCCTAAGTTAAAAAAGGACGTGGCAGGATGTGATGGCAATGGGATGTGCCTTTGTTAACACCCACATACTAGTTTAAGAGGAGTACGTTCAAGACCGTTGCTGTAAATGCACTGCAGGATCTTAATTCATCAGTTCATCATTTCACCATCCTCCTGCCCTCTCTTTCTTCAGCATGCGCTGGACCTGCAGCTAGCGGTGGCAAACATCCTGCAGATGCTGGTCCACTCTGAGCGGAATCAGCAGATCCTGTGTGAAGCAGGCCTGCACTCCCGCCTTTTGCAGCGCTGCAGCTGTGCCATGGGGGATGAAGACCACCCGCTCCACCCACCGCTGCAGAGGATGTTTGAGCGGCTGGCGTCACAGGCCCTGCAGCCCATGGTGCTCCGGTGAGTCTCAATTGTGGTAATGTAGGATCAAATAACTTCCTTTTACTTTCATACAGATACCTTCAGGTTGAATGGGGCTTCAACACAAATTCAGTAATAATAAGAGATGTATTCAGTAAATGGAAACAGCTTCAGAGTAATCCCTACTTTCAACGTTTATACTTTTTAAAATTTGTCACAAAGCAATTTATTCCAGAATGCAAGCTCCTGTTGTCTGCCACCACTCCCTGCAATCCAAAGCTAGTTCTGGGTCACCAGTTTAGTCAGAATCATCATCTTAATGCAAATTGCTATGAAATGAATATCAGCAGTGTTACTTTATTATATTATTTTTCATTGTAAAGCAAAATAAATAACAAAAGTGCATGCCGTAGTTAACAATAATAATAATAATAATAACAATAATAACACTACTACTACTACTACTACTACTACTACTACTACTACTACTACTACTACTACTACTACTACTACTACTACTACTACTACTACTAATAATAATAATAATAATAACACTACTACTACTACTACTACTAATAATAATAATAATAATAATAACAATGCAACAACAACAACTATTATTATTATTATTATTATTAGGCCAACTCAACAAAAAATTACATTAATTATAAAACTAAAATGTGTTTTATTATTGTTATAAAATTCTTATGAAGTTTTTACTTATTAAAGATAATATTCAGTATATTCAGTACAGTATTTAAAACATGTAAAATATGTTTTTTTTTTTTTTATCAAATGGGTTAAGCAATATCTAGGTTTTTACATACAGTGCCACTGAAAGATTTGAACATTTGGTTCAGTATATGGATTTCTTAACCATTTTATTTATTGACTGGTTATGGTTAAATGCTTCAAATACATTTTTGCGAATGGTAGAAATAGTGAACTTCATTGCTCTGTGAGTTTTAACTTAATACTTTTTAGATTAGATTAGATTCAGCTTTATTGTCATTGTGCAGAGTACAGCTACAGAGCCAATGAACTTAGCATCTAACCAGACGTGCAAGTACAGTGTTATTTACATAGTCTTAATATTACATATTTCATAAATGAGGAAAACAGTAAATAAAGACATTATGTGTAGCTGTACCCAAACTTTTAGCTGGCACTCCACATATAACAAGCCTCCGACTGTTAATACAGTTTTTGCGGTACTAATGTTGTTAATGCTAAATACATTGTCAGCGTTCGTGGTACTTTGGTAAGTAAGTTGCATTACTGATTTGATGGCTTCTTATAGAATACTACAACCCCAGTTCTCTATCAGCTAACTAATTTAACACTGTGAACAGACATATCTGTCCTGCTACTGTGGATTCCACAGGATTAGATTTTATCCTTATTTCATTTGACTTGTAAATAAAGTCCTCCCACCACATGCAAGATTGCCCGATTTATCCAAACAGAGGCCTGGCAGAGAAATCTCTGTGCTCTGGTGGTACTTCGCATTTAGGGTCAATGAACAAATTCAGCAGGTCTCGGTATTATTCAAAGTTCTCCTTAGGTAGTCTGAAAGAAGTAGGCAGACAGATTAGTGTTTTCAATTTTCCGCACGGCTGGTCAGCTGTAATGAAAGGATGAAGACTCCTCCAGTAAATGACAGCAGTTATGCATGTCTGTGTGGTGTCTCACATGCTGGAGATCCCACACAAGACTGTCTTTTGGACCCAGTGCTCTCTCTGTGGGGGGACTGTCGAATGGAAAACAAAGGACCATTTCGCCATGCACTACAAGGCATACAAACATGCTAATCTCGAAGACAGTGCCATGTGTACCATGGGTGCGGTTTAAATTAAGAGAGATTAATTTAATATATTGAGTGGCACGGACTAATGGTGTGTAATTATACAGGCAACATTAACTAGTCATTTTTAACTTGATGCCCTTTAACTTGCTGTGAGGCCTGTAGAAAGACGGAAATGTAAATATGTGCCGGACTCAAGTTAGCAGTACTTTCACAGTGCAAGAAATGGAATACAACCAAACAGATGCACTGACTAGTAGGAATCTACTGGTGATTTTGCTGATATGACTTTGTTATAGTCCTGCCTCACCTTAGATTAGTTTATCACCACACTTAATAAGGCATTGATTAAACAACCCTGGTACTGGGCAATCACTACAAAGTAGTACTGGGTTGCCACAGGGACATACACTAAAAACCATATGGACGTACTTTGTATGAATGTTTTATTTATTTGTTTTTATTTATTTATTTATTTATTTTTAAATGATTGCTGTATTGTATTAGTTTTCAGAGCAAAAAAACTTAAAGGACAGATAAAGAAATTTTCAAATGTGCCTTTCTTTCAGTAGCTGTAATATTATAGTCAGATCATATATATATATATTTATATATATATATATATATATATATATATATATATATATATATATATATATATATATATATGTATGTATTTGTTTAATTTTGGCAAAGAAAGAATGTATAAAGATTATTATATATAGTACATTTAAATTCCAAAATCAATGAGTAATTGCAACTACTTCAGCTACATATTGCCTGCAGTATGTTGAAGGGACTCCAACACAGCTAGAAATCACAGTATCACTTTATTGGTAGAGCTCTAACTCTTACTTTTCACCCACATTTTAAAAAATAACAGGTAAAACCATTAAAATCATCATTAATATATATATATTTTTTTATTTTATTTCATCTGGTTGGTAAATATAATTGTCCTTTTTCCAGGGAATTTTTGCGTTTGGGGAATCCTCTGAACTGCGGTGCATGGGATAAGAAGCTTCTGAAACAGTATCGAGTTCACAAGCCAAGCTCCCTGAGTTATGAGGCTGAAGGAAGAAGTAAGTGGAAAGCTAATATTTTTCTTTAACCTCTCATAGCTCTGTATAATCTTTTATTATCAGCACATATCAGTGTCCTAATAATTCTCCTGGCTGTTAAGGCAAGGCCATTTACTCTGGCTTGAGTATATCATTTCTACACTTACCTGCAGCATCAGCCACTTTCTTCTGTCTCAGGTCTTTCTGTCTATAACTACAGCAAGTGATTAAACTGAACAGCTTTTTCAGGAGATGAGCTCTCTACCACCATAATTACTGAGGAAATAACCTTTCTTTAGGATTTCATCTCACTGTTGGAAGCAAAGGTTTTGTGATTGGACTTTAGAAAGGCTCATTTTAATTGAGCAATCTGGTTGGCCTTAAAACACGATCTCATTGCAAGAGTAGAAATAATCCTCAGCTGATTACTTTTGGGGAAATAACTTTAAGCTGATCTTGATTAAAGAAAAAGTGTTTTCTTTTGAGAAACTTCAGAGATTGATTACTGCAGAAACGCTGGCCTGCCAAGATTAAACAGGATGTGTGACTTAGCTTCACCAGAGAGGAAACTAGGTTCTGCTTTCTGATTCACAAGCTGCAACACATGGTTGTCGTTTTGCCCGGTACATTCCTTTTCTGACCTTTCAACCTTTAGTGTGAATAGTGTATGGGTTCAAAAACCTGCTCTGGGTTATACAGATTACAAGTCTTTCTTGCACCACTAATTTGTACCGTGTTAGTGACTGAAAACTTATGTTTATACAGCAATGCTAAACACTGAAGCTCTAAAATTCAGAACTCAAAAGTCAGTAAACACACCACCATGGAAAGATGGACATCGGAATGCGCCGACTGTTTCATTTTGACGGCAAAAAAAAAATCCGGTGTAGAACAGAACAGTGTGTACCAAAGAATGTTTTCACATTTAGTCTACACTGCTAAATTCCTTGTTTGCCATGTAGATGTAAGGTCGGAGACGATAGCTCATCTGCTGCTGCACAATGAGCTGGTCATCCTCAGTCCTAAATCAGTGTTCAAATGATGCTGACCAAAGACTGCTGTCGACTGAATATTTTTGATTGTTGGGCAGTGCTCACTCAGGCAGCACTGCTGTGTCTGATCCACACACACCAGCACAATACACACTTCCACACAATCACCATGTCCGAGTTACTGCAGTGCTGAGAATAATCCACCACCCACATAATACCTGCTCTGTGGTGGTCCTGTGGGGGTCCTGACTAATGAAGCACAGGATAAAAGATGTTGAGTAAAGTGTGCAGAAAAACATGAACTACACTCTGTAATTGTAGAACTGCAAAGTGCACCTATATGATGAGTAGAGATGACACTCAACACTTTGACGCTTTAAAGAGAGTTGAAGCAAGGTGTACTTAATGATGTGGCTGGTCAGCGTGTACTAAATAACCTTAGGCAAATATATAAAACAGATAGATAGGTACATAAAATGCAGAAATATGGATGTAAAACTAATAGTTAATTTCACAAAGATATAAAAATATGTAATATTATATGTAAATGTCATCTCACTGATGACTGTAAGGTGCACTTTGGATGCAGTTTACACCTGCTTAAGAGGAGGTGTAAACACTTAGTCGTTTGTGATCTGAATGTAAAAACTAGTTTATCTGGTCCATCCTGTTTTTATTTAGTATTGCATAAACATTTGATGTTACAACTTGCCAATTTTAAAGTCGCATACAAATGTATTTCATAAAGTGTCTGTGCATAATAGCATAATAGCTGTTTGCTGGTTACTATATCAAATATGTAAATATACTGCATAATGCCTGTTCTCTGTAATCTTATGAAGTTTATATTTTCATACATTCTGAAATAGAATATACGCCTAAACTCAACTCCCTGTATCTTAAATACTGGATACTAGAGAAGATTACCAGTCCATTTGCTGTTTTATGGCAGAAAAGGCTAAACACAGGAAGTTAGACTCTTGTGACAGGAAACACTAAAATATGTGATAAGAAATAAAGAAATAACTGCGCTATGTTTTTATTCTCACAGTGTTTGTAGACCTGATCAAATGTTTCGCTGCATTTATTGTATAGTTGTCTGTTAATATTTGGGCACCTCGGATGACATGTTCTGTTAAACTATATTGAATGAGTATACATGAAAACATTCTCCACAGAAAACACATCTGTACAAAATGAATGCAGAATTACTCTTTATCTGCTGAATTAACACGTTGCAGTAAAATGAAACACAATATGTTGGCTGTGCAAATGTTATGGAATGTTTGATGTTATCTTTTCAGTATGTTAAACTCAGCAAATAAAAAGAAATTGCACTTTAATATGAACAACAAATACCACATTTAAATATGCCTGTAGTAAATGTGTTCATTTCATGTTGAATAAAATAAACAAAATCTATAATTTATCTAGGAGTTTTCCTCTCCATACAGCTGCAGGTGTACTATTACAGACTGTGGCCCAGTTGTTGCTGCACATGTAGTCAGCCACCCTGTACTCTAGTTTCTGACCACAGCCCTGCTGTTGGCCAGATACCATCTGGTTATTGGGCCATTCAGAGCACAACAGTGACACTGACATAATGCTGGCATGGTAGTGTATTTGCCACTGGGGTATCAAGCACAGTGCTGTGCTGGAGCTTTTACATTTCAGTGTGACTGCTAGTTCAATAACTAGAGGGGTGCTGGGATGGTAGTAGCAAAAATGGACGGCTTCCATCCTCTAATGCATGAGAAGATAGTTCAGCTTAGGACCACCAGTAGATCAAAGTGTCATTGGACTCCAGTGCCAGAAATGACATCTTCAATGGGTGTATTCACAACTAGCTGAATCTTGAGACACCAACTTGATAGCAGCCCAGAACAACTAAAACTCATGATGGCAAAACATTTACTCACTTTTTCCATTTTTGCTCTGCTCTCAAGATACCGTACTACTGTCTGACTTCAAAGTACTGGTAATTGCTAGCATGCTTGTTTTCTGTGTTAATACGCCTGTTGCCATATTCTGGGGTGACCATAGCTATTGTGTTTAACTAATGTAGTGTGGTGTAATGTAGTATGCTTGAAACAAAGCATGTGCTTTATATGTTTACAGCCCTTAAATCTAACTGTATCAGTCCTCCCCACATTTATCTCTAAAATGGTTACTGCTAATGCTGTACTTAACAAAACTCATTCTTGCTCTATTGTAGGCCCTACCATCACCAAAGTTTGTTTTATGTGCATCCTTTTCCAGGAACCCCAATATAAATGTAATCAGAATAGGTATTTGGTTTCTCGCTGTGATTTCTCTCGCTGTTCTTGATCAAAATACAGACTTTGACAGATTTGTCACAGTAGTATAATGCTTATTTCATTTTTATCTGAATGTGCAACCATTATGACTCCTCTTTCACAATATGGTCAGTTTGAAAAAAAAGGAAAGGGAGATGATGATGAGTTTTCAAAGAAAATGTGCTGCTGGTTATCCGATCTGCTATTTTTCTTTTTGCAAAACCGAAGTACTGCAGGAACTCTCCGTCTTCTTGTCTGGGTCATTATTAAAGTGAAGTTGCTTAGAAATACAGTTTTCTTTAAAAAGTTAACAGTGGTTTCCCATGTAAAAATATAGAGCCAAGAGCTGCTCTGTGGTCAGAGAATGGTGCTAAACGGGAATTGTGCTAAAGGAAAACACTGCGCTACAGATGGACCACAGAACCAGCAAGGTTGTCTGTTAAGAGGGGTGTCAGGTACACTGTCCCTAATCCCTAACTAATCCCTCTCGTTTGTACTTGCAGACAGCATGACCACGTCGATGGAGGGATTTGGGCCGGACAGCGTATTTGCAGTAAATGAAGACAACAGCCAGTACCGAATCAGCCGCAGCCTAGTACGCTCAGCTGAGGGCAGCACTGTCCCTCTCACTCGTGTCAAGTGCCTGGTCTCTATGACCACTCCACACGATATCCGCCTACATGGCTCTGCAGTCACGCCCGCATTTGTAGAGTTTGACACATCGCTGGAGGGCTTCGGGTAAGTTGGGTGCCTCAAAGTGTGACCTTAAAGAATAAGTTTGGGGTAAATATTAGGTATACACAGATTTCCCTTTATCTCAGATACAGCCAATCAACTAAAACATGTTTAGTGTGTGAAGTTCAAGTTTTGCCAGCAAATTGCGTAATCCTGGACTCTATACAGCTATATAGAACAGTGATGCAAATCAGAAGCTATAAACATCTTTATGGAGCAAGTTATTTGATTTCCACATTCAGAATGGGCGCTTAGTAGCTGCTTGAATCCTGTGGAAAGATTCAGGTGGCTGCTAACACTCTTTGCTGCTGAAATCTTTACTTCTGAAACAATAGGGTGATCGCTAATAAGTTAGCATGTTTGAGGTATTAACATTGGTAAATGACACTCGTCTTGAGAGTTGTTGGCACACAGTGTTACTGTGCAGCTCTTGGAACAGGGAAAATGTGTTAGTTTACCTTGGATGAAGCTGAAGTTTTTCTTATTTGCCTGCTTCGAATTTTCTGTTCCGCCTTAAATGGGGAAACAATTCTGGCGCCTTCAGAAAAACTGGTATGTTTGATTAGCCACAATGGTGAGTGGAGAGGTTCAGCCTGCTGAAGCATGCAAAGTGAACTTGCGTTCATCTCTAGTTTTTTGTGAACACTTTGGTTTGCCAGTCGAGTGCAGCAAAGACGAGCAAAGAGCGGCAGACTGAACAGTGACATGCTGATGAGCACTGGTGCTTATGTCTCAGATATGTTGCCTAATTTCTGAACACATCACCTAATTTTCTCCGTTAAGTTTCTCAGTTGTGAGAAAACACAAGAATTTAAACAGCTGCCAAATACTGATTCTCAACATGCACAGCAAATAGTTCCAACAGGGATGATTACAGCTTTCAGTAGCTTCTTGGTAGATTGTAAAGTGCTAGGTTTTGCATTTTGCTAGTAGTGAATAAGCCATGTTTAAAGATGTAGGATTGGAGTGCTATTGGAAAGGAAGATAAAGGCTACCAGGAAAAATAAACGATGATAAATTTAGACTGATATGGGGAAACATTTATTGAGCACCACATATAGACGTAGTATGACGTTAGCTAAAGCAACATTCCAGACGTCTCAGAATGGAGGTGTAGAGGTTCTTAATTGTGCCCTATGACAGCTTGAATATTCACACAGTTCCTGCTGATTTGGGTTAGGGGTGGATGTGGGACACCACCATTGCAGTCTTTGGTGATGCAGAATTCAGAGCAGTCATCAAAATGGCCTGCGTGCTAGCAGTTTTGCATTAAGCAGCCCTCTGCCAATTGTGATGGCACTTAGAGGATGACTCATGAAGGGCATCACTGCCCGCTTAATATCCGCAATCGCGAACTTTTGGGTCAGTCAGGTATAGCTATAAGGCCCGTCTTTGCTTATGTCACATGCGCGCCCGAGCGTTAACTTGAATCATTCCCATATCTCACAATGTCAACCCAAATTTCTTTCCTGTTAGTTTATTTCTTCAGGGTACAGCTATTTGAGCCACTATTTATTTTGATGATGAGCTTACATTTTTAGCTTGTTGTATGTCTAAGAAAAATTACATTCTTTTAATTCTTTTTCAAGAAAAATCACAGAATCAGAATAACAAAAAACTAAATAAATCTGAAAGTTATATCTTTTCTAATCCAAGTTTATAATCATATCATATTCTGGTGCAGATCGTGTGGTGCATTTTGTGTATCTTGACACCATTAACCCCACCTTAGCCTTCAAAGCAACATTGTGGTAGGGACATACTGTTCTCTCTAAACATGGGGAAAGATACAGTGTGTAACTGCAGCAACCATACTGAAGCCTGACCTTTGTGATGTAAGAGTTCATGTTACTTTAGCTTCCATCACTTGCTAGTTACATTAGCCTTGTATTAGCCCTGCATTCACTTTGGATTTGCATATTTCTCTTTATTGGCAACCATCGCTGTAATGCATCAGTTCTCAGATAAGTCAGGCGTTGCTATAGGAAAGGTGGTTGGCATTAATGTTTGTTACACGTGATGATAAAACACGTTTTCAAGCAAGTGTGTCTTTTACATGAAGCCATAGACCATGCTGCGAACAACACCTCCAAAGATTTGAAGTTTGTTTTCCTTTCATTTAAAAAAAGCTGGTTTATGGATGAGGTACTGTCGCTTTGACGGGTCTTGCCCTACATTTAAGCTTACAGAAGAGACACAGATCATTTAAATCCCTTTAACCTGTCAGAGTTGAAAGCAACGCGCATGTGGACCACATTCCCGTCTGGTTTCGTTTAAGATAAGATAGTCAGAATGCTGTGTACTGTCTCAAAATAACTCCTGTCTTTTATATTTGATAGTTTTCATGAATTATGTAGGCGCAAGGAGCGCAGTACGCCTCATTATTTTTCTTTAATATTAATGTTTATTTTGTTAGCTCCTGTGACCTATATAATTCCAAGGCTACAGCACTTGGACAAGAGGTTCTATTTTTTAGCATCAAACATCAAAAGCTGTTTAAGTAGTGCTGCCATTACTTGACTCATACCACTCCTGTCTGGTGCATCTCAAAGGAGGATGGGTTCTGCGTTCTAGTCTCGGTTTGTCTCCATGTCTGCTTCATGTGAAACCGTTGCACAGCTTTGAACTGGGCAGAGATGCACAAATAATGAATCAGCTTTTACTGTGTGAACACCTTTCTTACGGGCCAGAATTTGCCCTCACATTTAAAAGTAGTGGATTATTTCCTGAGGGTACCACTTATTAAAACAAGTGTCATGAGCTCTTTTAAATCTGCATGTGCAGATTTAAAGTCTTCTAGCTTACTTTGAAGTAAATGGCTAATGAGCTAATGAGATCCGAACCTGCTGTTTCGGATTAGCACTTGTGGCATGTTAACAGTATTCAACACGAATTATCTTCCAGTTTCATGTAAGGCTTTCGTTGTTGGTGGTTTCAAATGTCAATGTCAAAAATGTGAAGAACAGTGGCACAAACGTTATTGACAACATCATCAGCTGGTTGTTTGACCCTTGATGATGCTTCAGCCATCTGTGGAGTCGGAAGTTGATGATTGCTTTGCTTCAGCCATGCCATGCCATCTGTGGAGTCGGAAGTCTAAGATGGCAAAAAGCAGATCTGGTAGCATTGTCTGATTGCTCTCTCTGATTGGTAGTATCAAATAATATGAGGCGATACTCTCAACCTCACATAACACTGTAAAATGTTCAGACAGTGCTCTGTGATATAGTGTTAGGCAGTATGCATATGAGGCAAGGTACCAGAGCTCGAGGGCACAGGGGAAATAAACATGGTGATAAATGTTTATTAGAAGTCTAGATGCAAATGGAGCTGAACGTCTTTCCCAGAGTCTTTACAATATTATAATAATAGTGTACATTAATAAAATATTAGTATATATGTTAAATTCTGCAAATTAACAGTAGTTGTGCATTCAAATGTGCGAAAGTGTGTTCTCTATAGAGCGTGTATGAATGAATAAATAAATAAATAAATTCAGTTATACATACAGTTATTATACAGTGAAACATTCAATCAGGTCTACAACACACCGTGAGCTTATCACATATTTTGGTGCTTCTTATCACAAGAATCCAGCCTCCTACAGCTGCTGGTTAGTGCCTCAGCATGCTGCTCAGATTAAAGATGTAGCACTGACTGCACTGTCCCACATTTCCCTTCACACACAGAGCCCCCCATCTGCGTGCATGAAATATTCATGTTAACTCCTTATGTATAGGAGCAGGAGGAGCAGCTTAATGGAGTCACAGCTGGGGTGAAGCTTCTGAGGGCTAGTGAATGGCTTTCTGGAAGGGTGGTCTGGTTGTTGGGTCTGTTTGTTGGAGGGGGCATATTCATAGTCAGACACAGACTAGTAACGGTGTAAAGTCTTATTGTTTTGGTGTAGGGTTTTGATGACACCTCTGTGCAGGGTAAAAATAACTGAAGCGTCTGTTGTTGTAGTGAACTGGACTATGTGGAGTTGAAGTCCAAAGCTGTAAATACAAATTAAGTTTGTTGCTTGTCAGGGTTGTTATAACTGTCTGTGACTTGATCCAGAGTGTTCAAACTTTTGTAAAAGACAATGAATAGAAAACTGGATATTTGTTGTCTTCCAAATGTGGACTTTTCTGACAGAGGGGAGAATGGTCCATACCGCATTAAGCTCTTTTATTGAAAAGGGTCAGGGAAAGGTGCTCCACACAAAATAGCTTGTTATAGAGCTTTAGTGGGTGGAGGGCAGCGAGAGTGGTTTATTGGTTTATTGTCAAAAATACTCTGGAGTTTTAAACCTCATTTTTATTTGCCACATAAGTAACACACGGTCAGTTACCACAGGCTATACTTCAGACAGGTTTCTGTGCAGTTAGTAAGGGAACAGAAAACCTGAACCTCAACCCGAAGCACTTTTAGAATAGGAGCAGGTGGGCAGGTGCTTAACTGTTTTGAGTTGATGGATTTCCAATTCTTTTTTTAAGCATGGTGAAATGATTGTGGTAATCAGCCGTACGGTAGATAAAAGATTAGCCTGAAAAAGGCTGCAGTGTTTCTGTAATGGTGTAGTGTTTACACAGTGCCCTGCTTGTGATAATGTGAGGTATTAGAGCCACAAGTACAGACGGCTGGTGCAAAAAGCTGCATCAGTAATTTTAAAAAATGTGGAAAATTTACCAGGAACAAAATGTACAAAATGAATATCTCAGTGTGCCAAGTCACTTTGTTAAGTCTGTCTCTCTGTGTGTGTCTCTCTCTCTCTCTCTCTCTCTCACTTTCACACATGTATTCTCCAGATGCTTGTTTTTGCCCAGTCTGGCCCCTCACAACGCACCTTCCAACAACACCAACACATCTGGAGTGAGTGACGGGGCTGTGGTCAGTGGAATGGGAAATGGTCAGTATCTTCTCTCTTACATCACAACACCACACACCCAGCCCTGACTAGTACAAGAATAGCCCACCACGTTTATAGAGACAAAATTCCTGATCAATCGCTGCATGATGGGGCACTCGGTGGGGACTAGACAAGTAAATAACAACAACAATAATAATAATTATAGTTAATAATAGTTTTAGTTATAGTTAATAATTAACAACAATACTAATACTACTACTAATAATAATAATGATAAATAATTTCAGCTGCTTACTAAAACACAAATTTAAGCACATTTCATACACACGTTAATGTATTTTAGAGTTTTAGTTCACTGGATTTTCACCACCTTGTGTGTGTGTGTGTTTTTAAACGATGGGTTAACACTTTAAAATGGCTTGTGCTTTGGAGGTTATTCTACTGAACAAATCCTGAACTTGTAGTCATGTAATGACATATTACTGTGAAGGGCAAGAGCTTGATAGCTGAGAGCTAAAGAGAGGCAATGAGCTTTATGAATGCAAAATATAGAGAGAAGAGAAAGAGAGAGAGCGAGTCTTGGTGCATGTCCTGGCACAGCAGCCCTGAGTGGCAGTGCTATGTAGTATTAATGAGATGATGCAGAGCTGCCTACAGTATAACAGTACAGGACTCTCTTCCCTCTCCATCTTGCTGTCTCGCACTTGGCCACACTGTCTCTTGCTCTCTTGCTTGCTCAGTCTTGTTTGTGTATTCTCATTTCTGTCTGTCTGTCTGTCTGTCTGTCTGTCTGTCTGTCTATCTGTCTGTCTGTGTGTCTGTGTCTCTCTCTCTCTCGCCCTATTTCTGTAACTCTGTTGTGCATGCTGTCTCTATCCTTTTCATCGTCTTTGTCTTTTGCTTGTTCACTCTATCACTTGTGTGCTGTCTCTCTCACTCTCATTTGCACTCTTTCTTTATTCTGTTTTCTCTCTACCTCTCTCTCTATCTTTTTTTTTCTCTATCTCTCTTTCTCTATCTATCTCTGCCTGTCTCTGGAATGTAAATGGAGGATTCAGTATTTATAGATAGACTCCTGCAGCATGCCCTCTGTCCTATTTTTGTGGATGACATCATCGTTGCCTCTAACTGAGAGATTTTCATTCAGATTGCTGTTGTGTGTCTGGGGTAGGCACAGGTAATGTAATGATATCGTCATGGTGATGTCAGCAGCCGTGACCGGTTGATATTACTTTGGATTTGAGGAGCTGATGGGCTGCTTTGCTGCTTAATTGCATAATTAATAAAGAACAAAAGCGAATCTCCTGTGTGCCCTGGAAAGATGTAACTGCTGCATGAATGCACATTTGCTCACATAAGTACTGCATAACTAAAAAGAAAATAGAAACCAGTCTAGTTTATCACCCAAGCACATCAAGCCTGTAGTTTGTGATAGAACAGGCACTGAAGCATATAACAGAATGCATTGCTTTCAGCTTTAGTGTCAAAATTGAGCAAATACATTTAAAATAATTAACCTCACCCAGCGGAATTCCTTTTTTCAGTCAGTTACCGACTGGCCTGGTAGATACTTGAATGAATGATTTTTAATACTTGACAGTAACAGTATTGATCAGTAAAGTAGTGTTCACCGGTCTCTCAGTTTTTTCCTATATTGTGTCCTTTTTATTTTTTGGGCTGTATTGTGTCCAGTATTCTCCTTTTATTGTTCATTTAATTTGTACAGACACCAGTTAGGTAAAAATGAATAATTAATGATTGAGCTAATCGAGCTTCGTTTAAGACCGGGTAAGTCTGTAATAGTTTGAACTTTCGTGACCTTCTATTTAATGTTTGCATTTTTTGGTGTATTGTGACCTCCCAGGTGAGCGTCTGTTTCCTCCACCTTCGGGTCTGAGTTACTCCTGCTGGTTCTGTGTTGAGCGCTTCAGCTCCTCACCTCACAACCACCCAGTGCGCCTGCTGACAGTGGTCCGGAGGGCCACTGCATCCGAGCAGCACTATGTCTGCCTGGCCATCGTCCTCTCAGCCAAAGACCGCTCTCTCGTTGTGTCCACCAAAGAGGAGCTGCTGCAGAGCTACGGTACAGTATCTAAACTCTCACGCAGCACTTTCAGTTCCTCTTTGGCCTCAACCGTTGCACGCCCTGTTTACTGTCGTTTCTTTTTCTTTTCTTTTTTTTTTCTTCTGTTGTAGTTAATATTACTGTAAATATATAATACAGACAATAGATGGCTTTACATTTCCGTTTGTGTATTATTACAAAGGGTAAAAGTTATAGATGAACTATAATGATATACACTATTCAGAAAAGTTTAATAACCTTATTGCAATGGGAAACAGAAACTTTAAAAATTGTAAATAAATTATTGGCACATGATTTTGCAGAAGCATTGTAGCCATCAGCGAAGAGCTTCATATCGAGCAGTTATCGAACAGTATATAGAACAGATATGATGAGAAATTGCTCAATATACAATCTACAATAATGCATTTGTGTGCCAAAGATTTGGCACCCCTGAAAATGAAAACATGTCCCCTACAGGAAACATACGTCTGTGTATTAATGCACAAGAGTTGTTTATAATTTTGAAAATGCCACATGAGTCAGAAATTGCCTCATTGTGGAAATATTACTGCCTCATGGTATCAGATAATGCAGTGTCCTGTTGTTGAGCTTGCTGCTACTACTATTTTGACCCATGTTAACAAGGAGACTAACAAGTTTTCTCTGGATGGCTAGTACTTCTGATTAATTCTGGTATCGTAAGAGTTGAAAGCCTGGGTAATGCAACAAGTACTGGAATAGCAAATAGCATTTTCACCCTTTGAACTGCAGCCTCAAATAATTAACTGAATACATATTCTTAGCAGTAACCAGTCAGACGGTTTATTTATTTATTTATTTATTTAATTAACTCTGCAGGCCTAATCTGATTCCTTGTTAAACTGTGTAGGTAGAATTTACTTTCAAGCATGAAAATTAATATTTTGGCCTGTTGCAGTATGAGAGGTTTGTTGGCATACATGATGTTATAACAGGAAATCCAGATGAAGCCAGTAACACCTGCTTCCATGTTTAGTTCACTTTTAGCACCTAGCACCTAGTATATATACTGAGCTTATCAGGTGTTCTTCACTTCCAGCTTTATTATCTGTCCATCACCTTGAGTAAATATCAGCTGACCCAAGCACTGAAAAACCATGTCACAGTGGCTGTGTATTATCTTCTCTTTTACCTAAGAGGAATTGAAAGCGAGCAGTTTTTGGTTTAGAGCAGGCCTGAGTTTCAGATTTAACCTCAGGTCTGGCCCAGTTTCAGGTTTTAGAATTTCATTCCTTTGCAGACCTTGAACCAAGTTAAAAATAGTGAGACTTCTGAGTTGAATCACAGTTCCCACTTTATAAAGTTCCTTTTGTCTGTGCCTTGTGTATGATGTCATTTCCTGTTTGACTCCCCCCACAGCGGATGACTTCAGCGAGGAATCCTCCTTTTACGAGATCCTGCCCTGCTGCGCCCGCTTCCGCTGCGCTGACCTAATCACAGAGGGACAGTGGCACCACCTGGTGTTGGTCATGAGCAAAGGGATGTTAAAGAACAGCATGGCCACACTTTACATTGATGGCCAGCTGGTCAACACGGTCAAGGTGAGAGCAGGACTCTGATATGGATACTAAGTCTGTCACTGAATAAGTGATTTTATTTTATATTATTTTTATTCCTGATGTATTTTGAAACAAAACCACAATGCACTAGTAGTGCTGCATTTAATAACTGCCATCGAAAGCAATGATCAACAATTCAATAAATTAAACAGGAGGTAAACTAGCATTATTTAAGTGTTGATGTTAACTGTGACCCAGGAAAGCATATTGTTTATACAGTAATTCTAACAATAAAATCTTGTTCTATTGCCTACTTTACTTTGAATTTGGTCCTCATGCTGTAACTGCTAGACTGGATGGGCTACAGCTTATAATCAAAGCGTTCTTGTATGAAAAGTGGACATGATAATGTGCACAGTAAATACAAGATACAAGTAGATACAAAATCTGAGGTGCCTAGTAGCCTCGTAGAAGGACAAGTGAGGCAGTAACTGGAAGGAGCGGCTGGGTATGTCTGTTTGTGCCCTAGTGCAATGCCTTAACCCCCTGATTTCTTCAGGTGACAGTCCTCTGCTGTTGGTGTTTTGCAGCTCCCATACTGGCCGCTATAGTTAGACAGCAAAATGACAACAGGTTTTCCTTGTAGGATCAAGATAGTACATGACATACATGTGCCATATGTGTTTCAGCATCAGCAGATATGTACTTGGAAAAACATGGGACATCTGTATCAGCTCCCAGTTCCCATAATGGTGCATCCCTGGATATTTCCTTACCTGCCAGGATTACTCATATTGTTGGCCCATTTAAGACCAACATAAAACACCACATTATATAAAATACAATCAGAATAAATTCCAAATAATGTTTTGTAGAATACATTGATCAATGAGCAACATCATTTTATTTCATTAATAAATAATTTCATTGTTCTGAAAACCACTGTCATTATTGCTTAATTGTGTAATAGTGTGGACTCTAACCATAGTTGTCTTAAATCTTACATAAAACTAAACTTTTGGATGAGTGAGCTGAGATCTGACCCCCAGTTCATCCTGTTGGACCTCACTGGCAGGACCTCAGAGGTTCCCAGCACGAGGAACACGAGACATACGTCTCCCTCTGTAGAAGCATCAGACAAGCCTGTCAGACAATCCAGCCGTCGCACAACACACCATCTGGCCTGACACACGCTCACACATAAAACCACTCACACATAGCTTTCATCAGGGACTCCTTTGTGGTCTACCTTTTGATTCCACCGCAGCTTCCGCCTGATGCTAGATAAAGCGACAACGGATGCCACAACTAACACAGAAACCACACCAACAGTGCAATCCACTTCCTTCCCTCTTGCCCACATTAAGTCTCAGTCACTTTCTCTCTCTCTCTCTCTCTCTTGCTGTTTTTTATGTTTGTAGCTCCACTATGTGCACAGTGCTCCAGGTGGCTCAGGTGCTGCTAACCCACCGGTGGTCAGTACGGTTTACAGCTACATCGGGACACCTCCAGCCCAACGGCAGCTCTCCTCACTAGTTTGGCGTTTGGGGCCCACACACTTCCTGGAGGAGGTGTTGCCTGCTGCCAGTGTGGCTGCCATCTACGAGCTTGGGCCCAACTATGTGGGCAGCTTTCAGGCTGTCTACCTGCCATGTGAGTAGTGACTGGTGCTCTAAGATGGTGTTGTGCACAGCATCATTGATTTCACAGAAAAATAGCCTGCCTGTCAAAGGTTTTGGGAACAGTCTGCCTTCCTCTTCATTTTTGCCCATCCCAGCAATAAAGTAAGCTGAAAATACCTTTATGTAAACATGTCTACTTGCCTCCTGCAGTTCTACAGCAGTATTCCCAACAGTGTGATTTTCTGGTCTAAACGCTTGGAAAACTGTCTTGTAATGTATCTTAAAAGGGGGAGGATCTTTCAGAAACCTACATGCCCATTAGTGGACGTTTTTGGGGCACCACAAACTCGCAGAAGGAAGCTAACGTTACGGTTACAAAGCCAAATATCTGTATTTATTAGCTTCTACATAGGTGCGTCTTTTATCACAGGTCGAGCCATATTTTTGCAGCGCATGCTGGATATTGTAGTAACACGCAAAAAAGACGCAATCGTGTCAGTCCAGCGTGGCTGAGGGATGCAATGCTGCACTGCAGAGTATAACACGATGAAGAACGTACTAAATGTTGATTTTAAGCCCAAAGTGACCGTGAATAATGACCTTTATAATCATTTGTTTATTAATGAGGTAAATAATAATAATAATGAGTTTTCCTTTCCAAACTATTATTAAATACATTGAAGATTTTTGTCTCAACACCTTAAAGGATTGATTCCTGGTTAGTGCCAACATTAAAACAAACAGTAAAATACAGTATGAGGGGTTTGACATTGTTTTTAGGGGGGTTTAAGGTTTGTTGTTATAGCATAGAAAAGTGCAAATCTAAGCAGCTTTCTATTCAGTATATTAAGGTGCTGCAAACCAACAGAAACCATCATTTATTAAGATAGTAAATAGTTATGGGACCAATGGATCTGATCCAGTTTTAATATTATAGCAGTTTATTGGTGCTGGTACCAAAGTGTAGGTTAGGCTAAATCTCCACCATTGTGATTGAGCAGCCTCCTCACAGAGTCTTTACATACCCTGCTTGATGCACTTTGCAGTTTCAGCCAGCCATTGCAGTTCTGGCTGGGAAAATGTTGTCATAGCAACATTAAGAAAACCTTTCCATCTCCAAACCATGTGCTAATTACATTCCCAGCAGTTCCCCATGTGGAATAAAACACTTTCCCCCCAGACCTGCTATTTGATCCACTGGATCAGGTGTTCACTCTCAGTCTCATGCAGTAATGGTGTGTATCTGATTCGATCTTTGTGCCCTGTAGCTTAGGGATAGGAAATAGTCAGGCACAGTCTGGTGGTGATCCTGCTCTTGCACACGCAGTATCCCTGGTATTTACCTGATGATTTGAATTGATTCTGCCTGAGCATGAACCATTTGCTAAGCCATGTTGAAATTTGACCCCTTTGCCTTACATTTTAATGGCTTTTCACTAGGGCCTTTTTTAGCTCGCGTTAAGTTGACATACTGATTATTTTCTAGCAGTTACTTTAATATCTAGCAGTGAGATCGCTTTATTTCTGTTGTGCATAGTAATATAAACCCTGAACTTACTGCTTTGATGGTTTAAATAGACTACTTAAGTGGCATGCTGCTCATGTTAAGTAGTAGAAAGCACTTAAACATAAAAGCTGCTTTGAAGGTAAACTAAAGTTCTACTTTGCAAATGAATAGTGAATTGTGAAAGCCTTAAGTCCGCAGCTTGCAATTAATGAGCTTTTAGGCCACGTCTCTGACAGTTGGGAAACAACAAGACAAAAGGACCTAAATATAGCTGACCCAGCATCTGTTAAGATATGCCTGGATGCCCTTTATATCTGATTGGAGCACCACTTTTTGATATACATGTTAATTGTACAGCTTGTACTTCTTCCTGTTGTGTGTCCTGTGTGTCTGCTGTAATCTTCAGGTAAAGACTCAAAGGCTGAGGCCGTCCCTCCATGTCCTGTGGCCCTGGTTCCAGAGGAAAAAGTCTCCTTTAGCCTCTATGCTGTCTCTGTCTCCTCCCTCACCATTGCCAAGATCAGGAAAGTCTACAATAAACTTGACAGCAAGGCCATCGCCAAACAGGTGAACTGTCTTTCTGTCTAATTACATATAGGGTAGGACACTGTGTATATTTCAGAGTTGACTGACATGTGGTCAGGAGCATTTTCACCTTTCCTTGATTTATTCTGCAAAAATGAATTACCCCTAGATAATCATTACACACCTAATGACGTATAATACAAATCAGCTGTACCTGTGGAGGAGGAGCTTCTCTGTAGGCAACAATTTATTTATTCAATTCTCTTTTAGAACTCGTCCTCAGTAATGTACAGTTAACTGAACTACTGATTTTGGGCAGTAAGCCATTCATATTTAGACTGTTGAGTGACAGTGAATCTTAACACCAAGTGAATGTCTCGCTTCAAATAGGCTTGTCCCATTTGAAATATATTTACATGTAAGTGGGTATATAAGGAAAGGCTGTGATGGTGTTATTTAATCTAATACTGCGCTTAGTTAATTTGTTATCTAGTCTTTAGTTGTAACGCAGAGTTTAGAACTAACCCACTGTTACAGTTGGCAGTTTCATCACATGAAAACGCCACTCCGGTCAAGCTCATTCACAATGCTGCTGGGCATCTCAACGGTCCTGCCAGGACCATCGGAGCTGCTGTAATTGGCTATCTGGGTAAGAATCTTATTTGGAAATTTATATTTAAAGTGTGTGTGTCTGAATTGTGTCTATACTTTTGTATAGATTTGACATTCCCAATCAAATCTTCTGCCATTTCTTCATCTATCAGTGCATGTATTGTGCTGTCTTATGTCTCTCATTCATGCAGTGTTGCATTGTCCAGTTCAGGTTAACTCAAAGTAGTTGCGCATCTTAGCATTCATATATTTATAACCTCTGTCTCTCACTCCACTCAGGCGTGAGAGCCTTTGTGCCCAAGCCGGTGGCCACCAACCTGCAGTACATTGGAGGAGCTGCCGCCATCCTGGGCCTAGTGGCCATGGCCTCAGATGTGGAAGGACTCTACGCTGCAGTGAAGGCACTCGTCTGTGTCGTCAAGAGCAACCCGCTGGCCAGCAAAGAGATGGAGCGGATAAAAGGCTATCAGGTGAGCTGCAGGGATGTAACTATGGGATACCATCCATCAGTTTTGCAAAATGTAAAACAGCATGCCAGCACATTCTTTAATAATATTCTTTGCCTTGAACTTCTGCAGTAGCGGACAATATAGCAGTTAATCTATTTCCCCCTTTGAAATTCTTCTTAAGATATTCGTTTTGTCGTTACTTGTATGCTGCATGTGCATATGCATATGTAAGATGCATATGTAAGCTACATATAGTGCAATTTCCCTCGCCCCCATAGTGAGTTTCTGTCAGAGGTAAGTTTGTCCACTTTGTTGTAGATGGTGCGGCATCAAAATTTATTGTGTTTAAAAATAAAAGAGAGTTTAAGAAAAGGCTGGTCACTTCGGGTTAGCCATTAGCATTGCAAAGAGGCTTTCTGTGTGCACCATCTATGGTACCCTTTGTTCGGCCAGCTGTCTCAGGTGACACTGTGGAACTATGAGCAAAATTTAAAAAAGCAGAATGTGTTTTAGATCTGCTCCCATTGTTAATTGTGCTTCTTATTAAAAGTAATGGGACATAATAATATGCAAAATTAGCAGTCTGTGCCTAATTAGGCTTGGATAGTGTTTTATTTATTTATTTATTTTCTTTTTTCTGTTTCATTTTTGCTGCTTATTATTTTGTAAAGAGGCAGTGATAAACAACTTGACACAAATTCAACATATGCAACTTACGCACACGCGCACACACACACTTTGCTGAAAAGGAAGCCATTCATAAGTCAGACTCTGTAACTGAAACAGTTCTCTAAGTACAGACATGAGGTGGAGGAAATGTGCAAATGGTGTCGCAACATTCACTGCAGTGTAAATGGTTGGTTTTCTCACAGAAGGGTGTTTCTTACAAAGACATTTCTACTCAAGTTTAACAGTCTGTGGACAGTGCACGGAGTCTTCAAGAAAAGACCTTTAAACAAAATTTTAAAAAGTATGTCGGTACACTACTGTAGTGTTTGTTTATCCGCCACAGTTGAAGCCATAATTTCCATTGTACAATATTCTTTGTTGGTGTGATTGGCCATTGAGAACTCACAGTCATATCAGTCACTAAAACTGCAGTATAAAATTAAAAACAGTCTTAGCCAGAAAAATGCTTACAGCAGTCCTGGCCTAGTCTGTACTAACAGGATTCTCTGATCCCCAGCTGCTGGCCATGCTGCTGAAGAAGAAGCGTTCTCTGCTGAACAGCCACATCCTTCACCTGACTTTCTCTTTGGTGGGGACAGTGGACAGCGGGCATGAAACCTCCATCATCCCCAATTCCACCGCCTTCCAGGACCTGCTCTGTGACTTTGAGGTGCATTGTTTATTATTTTCTCTTAAATCTATTAAATGCTAATGAACAATTTACCAAATGATAAGAAAATACAACAATACAGACAATGCCTCCGCTGATTGACTACATTTAGATTAAAGAGACTATTCCATACATTTTGCAGAGGTTTTGCTATAAACCATCCAGTGTTCAGGTCATCAGTGACCAGACAGGTGATTTCTGCGTGTGCATTTTTGACTGTGTCTGTTGCTTTTAAAAAACAGATGTGAGAGCCTTTTTGATCTCTGATTTGTCACAGGTTTGGCTGCATGCACCATATGAACTGCACCTGTCTCTGTTTGAGCATTTCATTGAGCTTTTGACTGAATCCAGGTGAGGCCTTTCAGTCTTTTGTCACACCCAGTACAGTAGAGTTTAACTGTTCCCTCCCTGCAAATAGAAATTAAGTTCTCTGATTACTTCTTTTAAAGCTCTTCTGGTTTGTATCAGCATCTAAACTTGAAAAAGGAGAGTATATTACAACAGAGTGAAACAAGTTATCCTGTTCTTTTTAATGGAATTGGCTTGAGTGCTTGTTCTACTGGAGCTCTTTGTTGGTATTTAAAGTCTTTCTGTGAAGGTTGTGGCATAAATAAATAAATTATTGATTGATTTTACTCCTGCTGATGTTCTTCTGATTCTAGTGAGGCTGCTAAAAATGCTAAGCTCTTGCGGGAGTTCCAGCTGATCCCCAAGCTGCTGCTGACTCTGAGGGACCAGTCACTGTCTCAACCCACTATTGCTGCCATCAGTAACGTCCTCAGCCTGTTACTGCAAGGCTTCCCCAACTCCTATGATCTGCTTCGGTACATCTAACTACACCACACAGTGCAATTAAATAACAATTAATACATTTCAGGTTTATATATTGAATGATTCTTTTATTGATATGTTTGTCATGCTGATATGATTCATGTATCATACAATGATTGAAAATGGTTTATTGTTAAAATAAAATAGGATCTAAAATGGTTAATTACATTTTTTTATTCAGCCTCGCCAGAAGTTTTTCCGGGAAGTATTTCTTTGAACATGTTTTTTTTTTTTTTTCTCTCTGTAGGTTTGGCCAGTTTATTTCATCCACCTTACCAACGTTTGCAGTTTGTGAGAAGTTTGTGGTTATGGAGCTGAACAATGAGGAGAAGATCGATGGTGGTAAGACAGATAGGAGAGAGATTCTCACGTAACATTTGATGAAAGTAACATGAACATGGGCCGCAGATTCACATTGTAAATTAAGGGTGGCCTGTTTTTTTTTTTTTTATCGTTTTATTCGAAAATGTGATTTTACAACGTGTACTCTTTTCTTATAAACACTTTGTTAGTTTTTCTTGTGTGGTCAAAATAGTGTCTGCTGCTTATGCTTCAAGTAACGTAGCAGTTTGTACACACTATAGCAGGGGGGTTTCACAGGGTCTGGTGTGACTGCAGGTTTTCACTTCAAATAAGCTGGAGCCCACCTGACTCAACTGTATAATGAGTTTGTCGAAGTGTTCATACTGCTGATCTGACCTGATCTGAGGAATGAAAACCTGCAGTCACGCTGGCCTTTTGTGGATGGGTTTGGACACCCTTGTGTTATTGTATATCATATGAAAAGCTGTCTCAGCAGTCCTCTCCTGTTCCTTAGAACTATGTTTATTTGATGAGCACTCATGTGGGTTAGTTCAGTAGTGTGACCTCTTCAGACTCATATCAGGTACAGATCACATTAAAAAGAAAATGTGAGCCGCCAAACACCAAAATCTGATTTAGGCAGTATTTGAATATGGGCTACGTGTACCTGCAGTTTGGACACATCCTTAATTGTTTAGAACACGTTCTTTTATAAGGAACTGACTTTTAGGGTTATTTATTTTGTGCCTACCCATGGTCTAACTTCCTTCTCTGTTTAGGAAATGATGACGACTTTGGAGGTTTGCTTTCATCCAATGTTATCCTGCTTCGAAACCGTTTGCTGGACATCCTGCTGAAACTGCTCTTCAGCTCCAAAGAGAAATGCACTGTAAATGCCCAGTAAGTGACCTTCTTGATAAACCCCTGTTGTGTCTGTGACAGAAGATGTGTGCTGTGTTATCGTACACTCCGCCAGTTGTATTACAAGCTTTAAAACTGTGTTACAAGTTACAAAAGGACATGGTTAATGCTGTAGTCTATGTAAAACAGAATGGGGAAAACAGAATGCTATAAAAAGAAACACCCTTGTCAATTGGGCTTAACTGTTTTATTTAAAACTGGATCATACTGAATACCATCTGCAGTGAAAATGATCCTGGCACCCAGCCCAGTACAACAATGCCTTTGAAGTCTCCCAGCTAACAGCCCAGTCAAACTCTTGCTTCCGTGGTGATCCATCTTCGAGATCTCCAAATCAAAGTCAGCTATCACAGTGAACAATCTTCCTACTTGTAGCCCGGTCTAAGTTTTTAGCCCAGTCAAACACCACTGCAGTCTCATAGCCGAATCCCTGTCAACAACTGAAAAATTCAAATCACCAACACCACAAACACATAACCACACACAAAAGTCCAGTGTTTGGATGTAGTCAAAATTCAGCATTTCTCTTGGTTTGACTTTGTGTCTACAATGCCCCCCCTTTTACCACCCCCTACAGAGCATGTGAGGAGCTGGTGCGGACACTGGGCTTTGACTGGCTGCTGATGTTCATGGAAGAACACGTTCACTCGAGCACAGTTACAGCAGCACTCTGGATCTTGGTGGTGCTGCTCAGTAACCAGTCCATCCTAAGCCGCTTCAAAGAGGGTCTGTCTGGAGGAGGGTGGCTTGATCACACTGACTCGGTGCTCACCAACAAGATTGGCACAGTGCTAGGTGAGTAAGAAGGGAGTTCAAAGGCTGATTGAATGAATACAGTCTCTGATTTTAGGGAAGCGTGGATATACTGACTTTGAATGGTGTAAAATGGTGTAGAAGGTTGCTGTTTTGGATAATGGTTTTTAATGGGTTAGTCCATCAACACATATGGATTATTTAGAATAGAGGTATCAGATGATACTACAACATATTAAACCAGTGCTATAAACATTAAATAAAGCTTTAGATTACTATGTGACAGAGTAGGACAAGCGTTTTTGTTTGTAAGTAAGATGAGTTTGCGCCTTAGAAGAACTTTTTTAATTATTTTAAGAGTTGTGTCTTGTTCTTCCGGTCATCTTAGGCTTCAACGTGGGCCGTAGTGCGGGTGGAAGGTCCACCTTGCGCGAGATCAACCGCGACGCCTGCCATTTCCCTGGATTCCCTGTTCTGCAGACGCTGCTACCCAAACACACCAATGTGCCTGAGCTCTACTTCTTGCTCATGGCTCTCTTCCTGCAGCAGCCAGTCACTGAGCTGCCTGACAGCCTGCAGGTACATGTCAGTATGCAACCCCTTTTCCTACTAATCATACTAACTGTGCGTCCTTGTGAATGTTTCTGTCAGTATTCTCTCTGTATTTCTGTATAACTCTTATTAACGGTTGTCCTCTGATTAATTCTTCTGATTCATATATTTAGAGTGCTGCTAACAAGTATATGTCAGAATGCAGTTACTGTATTAGTCTAAACACCCAGTTATACTGTCACACTACAATTAGTTCAGAGCCCACATGCAGTGTAACACCATCTGCCTCCATCTGAATCGCTTTATTTTGGCTGCATGCTTATACAAGGAGTTTCTGGCAGCACTTGAGCCCTGCTATGTAACATTGACAAAAGTATCGTCTCCTTGCTAAACCGCTTATGGGAGCACATGACCGCTTTTGTAAAGGTTTATGGCAAGATTTAGACCTGGATGATATCTGAAAACAATTAACCGGTTTTCTTTTCTTTTTTTTTTTCTTTGACCTTGATCTTTGACTTGCCCTACCATGTCCTTAATTATAACAGAACATTGTTTAAATAACATCCTTAATAAAACCAGCTAGTAAGTGACATATTACAGAGTAACCCAGCATATATATTAAATACTTATTCACACACACACAACTGCAAACATGGATTCATGAGCTTCCTCTGGTGCAGATTCATTAGGATTAGTTCTGCTAATATTGTTTGCAGATGGAGAATCTTCAATTTTCCAAAGTCATGCCCTCCATGTATTTTTTCCCCCATCATTCTTGTTTTTATAATTCAGCTAATCACCAGGACCCCTAAGCTCTACAAAAAATCCAGCACATTTTACACAGAAAATCCCATGTCGCAGAAACAGTGGGGATATTACTCAACCGTCTAAGGCACCATCCTAATTTAATTCTAACTAATTACACATCAGTATTTCTTTTCGGTATCATGCACTCAGGCCGAACTCCTGAGACATGAGACTTAACAGGCATCTTCTTTATAACCATCTTCCTTAGTGTGCACCTGCGCATTTTTTAAAGGAATGTGTGAAGGAAGTTTGGAGATTTGTTTCTGAACACATTAAACAGTTTCAGAAACTACATGAACTACGTGTAGTATTGAGTTGGTATTGAGGTTAAACTTTAAACGGTTTAATCTTTGTGTTAACTTGGCCCTCCCCTTGCACTATAACTGTATAGATAAAAATTTGCAGAACAGTTAGTTTTGTGCTTGTTATATTTGTATATGTGTAATTGTATGTTAATTGTTTGCATGTAATTTATCCTTATCTAATGTTCCTTTATAGTAAATGTGCATGTATACTAGTGCATGAATTTACTTTAATGTATCTTTGATGTTTGCATGATTAATTTGTTTAAAAATGATTCTAAAAAATATCTGTTATAGTACAGTCACATTTTTCCTGAAAAATTGTCATTCTTTGACTCATAACATGAAAGTACATAAACATTGCCAAATATGTGTATGCAGTGTAACTAAGTGTATAAATATGTTTACTGTTAAATTCCAAATGACCCATGAAATCATGTTAATTCTGGGAGTTAAATTATTTGAGTTAAAAGAACATTCAATGTAGGAATGACTAACACAAAAACTTAAACCTTTAAAAATCATACACTGAAAAGTACCACGCCTCTGTTTTCAGTTTGACCTGGACTCCATATGGTCGTTCATCTTCGGTGTGCCGGCTTCTAGCGCTACAGTGGTAGGCTCCATTCACAACGTGTGTACAGAGGCAGCCTTCCTCTTGCTGGCCATGCTGCGCAGCATGCTCAACCTGGTGAGACCCTCATCCATTATGCTCCACATTAGTCTTTCGTATACCACTGAGATTTTTTAAAATTACAATTTGACATCACATCAGCGCTTGTATGCTGTGTAAACAAATGATATTGCGTCTTTATTAAATGTATGTAACTGAATTGTGTTAAATGTTTAATGTCTGTGCTTATTGTTCTCTGTTTAGTTTCTACTATGACTAAAATGTAAGGGATTGTTTTGCTATAAGCCCCCCTTGCTATTTCTGCCCCTTGTGTCCCCACAGCCATGGCAGTCTGAGGAAGAGGGCTCCTGGCTGAGGGAGTACCCAGTTACTCTGATGCAGTTTTTCCGTTACCTCTACCACAATGTCCCTGACCTGGCTCCCATGTGGCACAGCCCAGACTACCTGTGTGCCCTTGCTGCTGCTGTCTTTCCCTTCAACATTCGACCTTACTCTGAAATGGTACGCTCTTTGAATTGTGAACCAGTGGATAGACTACATGATGAGTTGTATTTTTTTATCCTTGTCATGAAATGAGCTGTAACGCTAAACACATTAAGGGCTTTACTGACAGAAAAAAGGAAATTACTGCACGCATTCTGCTTTTCATGAGATTTGTTTGAACCCTGGTCTTCCATGTGACTAAACAGAGGGTTACAAAACACTTACATCACAACTTAAAAACTACCAGCCTGTAAAAATGCTTAGAACGTGGTGGCTGTTCTCACTCTTAGTGTTGTGGGTAAAACGCATGGGCTCCATTCTGAACTGAATATTTATTACTGAATGACTAACGTCACAATAAATCTTCATCACAAGGAGCTTTTTAAGTGATCAAATACTTATTTTTAACACATTATTGAAATAAAAAATACACATCGGTTGCTGTTTGTAGGCAGACTGCAGCAGAAGAAGAAAACTGTTCAGGGAATCCTGGCAGTTTTCCGACTGATGTGCCTCATGGAACTCACGTTTAGCAAGAACTTAAATTTACATTTACACACCAAACAAAAAGGAAGTCTATACTTGCAGCACATCAGTGAGAGGCGTGGTGTTTTATTCTTGATTTATCGCTTCTCATTATGTTATCATGGCAACCCACAGCTTTATCAAACGTTTCATGTTCATATCGTGCAGTCCTGCCATATATCCTGGACTAGAGTAATCGTACCACTTATTTACTGAATGTGAATGCAGACTGGCAATGCAAAGTCTAATACTTTGTTGTTATTGAATAATCAGATTAATTCAAATTGATTACAGACTTTAAAACTGAGCCAAGGCATTATTGCTTCAGACACAACACCTTACCATGGAATGAGTCCAGCTGTTTGGCCTGTTCCAACCATTTATACGATTGCTAAACTTTGTTCTAATCTCAGGCTGTGCTAGGTGCTAAGACTTCCAGATTGTATTCAGGTGAATTAGGAAGTGGCTTATTATACAACATGCATAAACCAAAGTTTCAACCTTTACCACAGGTCAGTGATTTGGATGATGAAGCTGGCTCACCCACGGAAGAATTCAAAGCTTTTGTGGCAGACACAGGCATGAACCGCAGCCAGTCCGAGTACTGCAACGTGGGCTCCAAAACCTACCTGACCAATCACCCAGCCAAGAAGTATGTCTTTGATTTCATGAGGGTGCTGATCATGGACAACCTGTGCTTGACTCCTGCAAGCAAGCAGACGCCCATCATAGACCTTCTTTTGGAGGTGAAATCACTCTCATGTCCCTTTCACAGTTTGATTTCTTGGTAGGAAATATCAGTGGCATTTTTTGCATGTACACTTCACTCCTCAGTGAAAGCAGTCAGTTTTGACCTCCTCATGGTTGTAATGTCACAGCCGTGACCATGTTTACATACGATTACTGATTCTGCCTACAATACTATAAGCCATGCTTATTCAAGTTCCAGTGATAGTGTTGTTCCTGCAAACACTCTGTAACGGAGGTATTGGATGATGCATGATAAACGGATGATGATGATGATGATAAAAACGTGATGGTTCTTGCTGTCATGAAGCAAATTGATCATGTTGGTCTTCCAAAGAATCCAGACATCTGATAGAAGTGAGTTTTTTCCATTCTCTCTTGGAACTTCAGTCTGAACTTGGTTTAACCTTACAATTCACACTGCTTTCTGAAAAAGGCATCGCTGTGAATTCTCTCAGCTTAATCACTGATGGAAATGCTTGGAAATCATAAATGAGACAAAAATGTACAGGTTTGGTATTAGAATAATCTCAGTATATTAAATATTAATATACTATTAATTTTTTTTATATTAAAATTATGCAAAAAGTTTCTTCTGCTTTGTTTAACTAATTTAATCACAGACATAAGAAGTTTCCAAAGGAGCATCTGTCACATTCAAAAACGCAGCAAAGGAGACTCCTGCCTATATAATGCTTGCATAGCATTAGTGCCCCTGGGCTATTTTAAATGCTATGCTATTTTAACATTTAGATTTATTGGGCAGAATTGTATACTCTGTAACTGCTAAACACAGTATAATAATATTACAGAAAAGATTTATGCAGTAATGGGAACTGTTGGCAGTAAATTTCCAAACTAATGATGAATAGACATGTATATCATATATAAGTCTAATGTGCTCTTTAAAATAATAAAGCATTGTAAACATGTTTATTCTACTTTGTTTACAAATATTTCTATGTCAGGAATGCTGACTTGTGTTATTTAAAATTTTTTTTTTTTTGCAGGCCTCACCTGAGCGCTCCACCAGAACACAGCAGAAGGAGTTCCAGTCTTACATCCTGGACAGTGTGATGGAACACCTCCTTGCCGCAGAAGTTCTGCTTGGTTAGTTTCTCCTGAAGACAATCAGTACATGCTGAGCTATCTTATAATTTGGCTTTGAGAAGATGCACTGTAATGTGGTAATCATTTGACACATGTCTGAACATTTCCACAGGAGAAGATGGATCTATGCCTATCACAACAGGCGGGAGCTACCAGGTCCTGGTCAACAACGTGTTTTATTTCACGCAGCGGGTGGTAGACAAGCTCTGGCAGGGCATGTTTAACAAGGAGTCCAAGCTGGTGGTGGAGTTTATAGTGCAGCTGATCAGTCAGGTGAGAAAATAGTGACCAGGCCTAACCCTGAAATGACCCATCTCCCCAAGTTTTCTGGGTGGTATAGCCATTATAACCCCACTATTTCTGCTTGCTGGTTTTCTGTCTCCGGACACACTGCACTTTAAAAAGGAAATCCACTGATTGTTTTCAAAGATTCTGTGTGTTTTAGTTGTTTCGATGCAGCAAAGATTTGTAGTGCCTTTTCTAGCAGTTCAGAGACAACGGGCAGGTTACAACGATGGCCCAAGTGTCCAGTCACCTTGTTCCATCTGTCTCTTATGTACAACTTAGCAAGAAAGTTTAGAACATGAAAACTACTAAAGCTTGCTTCCAAATATTTATGCAGGTAATTCACTACCCACTAATACAAATCGTGCTTGTTCTGAACACTAACATGGTTCTATGTTGTCTGCATACACAAGAAGGCACTGTGCCATTACATTTTTGCTCCTTAGTGTACATTCAGAAGTAACAGTGTTGGTCTTAAGGTCCAGGTGCACATCTATATAAGTTTGTAAGTAAGTATGGCGTAATAATAATTCATACATTGTAAAAAGCTGGAAGTGTTTTCTTTACATTTGGCACTTGTTTTCCTTCTTAAAATTGCGTGAAGTTCAGGACATAGCCCCCCAACTTCCTCTGTCCTGTACACAGACACTAATGTCCCCTGTTACTGCTTGGCTGGAAGAGCGTTGTCCCTTTTGATTCCCTTTTACAGAGCTGCTCTCTGTACACACAGCTTTTTTTGCGAGCGCACACAGAATGTACTGCTTCCAGGTCGGGAGGAGATATTCACTGAATTTGACAAAAAGTATATTGGATCAATATTACTTACTATGCCTTCAAATAAAAACACACAGATGAGTGAGCACCAGTTGAACGGGTCAGCTTTGCCCCTAGAGGATTCCTGCAGTTCACAGCAGTGCACTAATTTGTGTACAGTTCCCTTTAATTCAGAGACTTTCTTTTGAAGTCACTGGAGTAGGCCATGATAAGCCACTGAAATCATGCATATCACTTATTAGTGTCTGAAGAAAGCTGGGATGTGAAAGCTCCCAGTCCCTCTAAATCTGATATTTGTAGATGCTAATGAAAGCACTTCACACACTGCGATGGATGAAGACACAAAAGGCATCTGTTAGCCAAAAGAGTAGTGAACGCTGCATAACCGAGTGTACTTTGCACTAATGAGCAGATGAGCATGTTCTTTGAGAACACTGATTGAATTAGTCACCTATACTTCAAACGCCTGCCAGGAGCAATTCGTTCAGTTTGTTTAACGAAGCTTAACTGACTATGGCATGCACTTCAGATTTGAAAGAAGGCTCTGTTAACATGGTTAAGCTGAGGGGAGTTTAATTTGTGTGATGAACAAACAAAAAGTCTCTCCTTTTAAGCCTTATAATTCTGTTTAAAATGAGATTTTTTAAAATGATGATAAATAAATAAATGCTGGTTTTAGAGATTAAATGGAGAATTTAATTAGGTGTAATATATTATTTTGGCCAGAAATGACCCTTTATTCTGTTTCCATTTGGTTTAGGGCAGCTGTTTATCAATAAAAGTACAAGAAATTAGTAAATAAAAAGATATAGCCAGGGAGCCTGTACTGGTTTTAACAAGTCCTCGTCCAGGTGAAGCATGTTAGATGAGTCTTCTTCAGTATCTTTTTTATTACCATGAAGTTTTTCATTTGAGTGATATTTATGAGCATAAATAAGCCCAGAACTCTTTAATATAACGTTCAGCCAAGAATTACTAGAACATAATGGTGTTATTATTTAGCAGCAAAAACCTTTTAGGAGATTTGAGTCTCTATCCCCTCTCCCTCTTTTCTCTTGCACAACAGGCACTTAAAGGACTTAGCAGCATCAGGGAGAAAATCTCTAATTCCCTCTTTTCTTTGTTCCCTTTCCTCAGTCTAAGCGCCGCTCGCAGGGTCTCTCTCTGGACTCCATCTACCACTGCCTGAACCGCACCATCCTTTACCAGCTCTCGCGGCCGCACAAGACCGTACCACAGCAGGTGGCCCTGCTCGACTCTTTGCGGGTTCTAACTATGAACCGCAACCTGGTACTTGGCCCTGGAAACCACGACCAGGAGTTTGTGGCCTGCCTTGCCCACTGCTTTATCAACCTGCACTCTGGAAGGTGAGCGAGGGCTGTATGGGTTAGGATCCAATTAAATGCGTTAAATACTTATTTTTTTAATGGAAAATAGTTTATAAATAATTTATTATAAATATAATGGTTTAAATAAAAGTAACCAGTTTTAATTAAGGATTTATGGTCATCGTAGTGTCGCTATTTAATGGCTTTTACAAACCTTACCATGAGCAAGAGGATAAGTTATAAAGAAAAGCAGGGTGTTGCGCTATGCAAGCTTCCTAGAACTGTTTAAAAAAAAAAAAAAAAAAACATCTAATAGAGCTATTAAACAGAAAGCAATACACAATAAGCACTGCTCTGGAAGCTTCGTACATTGAGCTACAGTGTTTGTATTTAAGAATTTGTGAGTTTTAGTTGGCAATTTAAGATTAATAAAAAGTTCCAGTTGAGAACTGCAGTAACATTTGGTCTTGGTTAGCTGACAGCTGAAAAAGTTCATAGAGCACGGTTTAATTAAACCCCTGGATGCTTTCAGTTTTGGCCATCATTTTTCTCGAGATATATTGGTCAGGGCCTGCTTGTTGTCCTGCTCTTGAGCTGTGAGTAATTGTTTTTCTCTTTGGCTGAGACTGTTTGAGATGGCGGAGTCTATATTTGAACAGTAGTGGCGAGTTTGCTAGTTTTTTGGTTTGTGGCTGGTCTTTGGTGTGTGTGTGTGTGTGTGTGTGTGTGTGTGTGTGTGTGTGTGTGTGTGTGTGTGTGTGTGTGTGTGTGTGTGTGTGTGTGAGTGAGTGAGTGTCCTATTTCTTGTTTTTCTGAGAGACTGTGACTCATGCTGGCACAGAAGGGCCTGACGCGGGGGCTTGTGTTGTCAGGACTCTGTAACTAGGCTGACTCAGAACTCTGCCTTCAGATAGACTGGGAAATGAGCTCTTAGTGGAACAGAATCCTGATCACACCCACACAAAAAATTGCATTACAATGCCATGCTATCTGGCTTCGCTATGATTGCTGACACAGAAAAATCAGTGACAGTCATTTGACTTTCTATTTTTTTCTTATCTCTATCGGCTACTACTGAGGCAGATATTGTGTGTTCTGTATATTATCTCTTTAAGAGAACAGTTTGGCAAGTGAAAATTTGTATATAAACAATGACACCATTCCTACACACGCAGTGATTTAACGAAATAATTTAACATTAAGGAACATAATATATTTTGATAGCTCTTAAGCTTCTGAGCTCCTGGTAGGAGCTGTTGCTTCTCATGTGTACAAAACAATTTGGGTATATGTAGGGATTTGGGTGTGGTCCCAGAGTTATTTGTCAGTATTTACAAATGTCTGATTACAACATCCAGTTGTCCAGGCCTAGCTACTCGCCAGTAGGCATTGTGCAAAATCATCACTTGCTTGCCTTGCCGTGTCATGGAGTACTCTCTGAAAGACTTGCTGGTGTGGTTTCTCACACTGTGCAACATACTTTTACCTTTAAAAATGGCCAAAGTGCACATGCAAATACATACATAAAACATGTATCTCAGTTTTTGTAGATAAAAGTAATTCATTTTCAGAAACTATGTAAGCATGTCTTATTCAGGCATTCAGTTTGCACTATGCTAATTGGTGTGGTACTGAACTGCAAACATGTCTTTGTTGATGTACTATGCTTGAGGTGAGATGAGCATTTCATAAATTACATGACATGATATTTTGTCTGTACAAGTTGTATGATCTCACTCGTGTTCTGTGCTTCAGTAGCGTGGAAGGGTTTGGGCTGGAGGCTGAGGCACGAATGACCACCTGGCACGTGATAATCCCCTCAGAGAATGAGGCAGACACTCCCCACAGCCAGGATGTCAGTGAGGGTATGTCTTCCTTGTACATCTCATGCCAATATGTTAGGGTTTTAGTGTGTTCCATTAGTCATATCACTAGCTGTAACTCAAATATAGCCGTGACCACTTCATAAACCCAGAAACTACACCTCGTGCTGTACCTTGAAAAAATAATACTGTGGTGGCCTAGGATTGCACAGTAGAGCCAAGTCCAGTTTACTAATGTTTTCTTCCTGTACTAGTTGTCTTGTATGCTTCATAGTAAGTTATATCCATTTATTTGTAACATGTTTGGATCAAACAAGCTTTTGGCAAGAATAATAGTTGATGTAAGAGCATTTGTATTTCTCTAAGCAGGTCATTTTAACCATAATATAGCCTTCTTGTGTTATAATTCTTGTGTCTATGTGTAAAGCCCACTCCCTGCAACATATATCATGAAAATAATCTTGAGTGACCTATAATGCAAAACTGTTCATTTTGAATAATCTGTTAGTGTTACTGGTCTAAGGAGCTTCACAGATCTTGGTGAAATTTGCTGTGATAGCTACTGAATCACATTAGCAACAATACCATTCGTCTTGATGATGCCATAATGCCCATCAAGACAGAAGAAAAAAAAACAGGTTTTCAGAAACGTATGATGGTTGTGTACAAATTAGCACCTCGGGGTATATGACCACCAAAACATTATAACTATGTTTTTTATTAAATAATTAATTAAACCATGTAGTAAATAATTATAAACAATGATAGCTAAAGAAGTTTAATCTGTTGATTTGCACTAAAATGCTCTTTACCCTTGCGGACCTGATTTTAGAGCTGCAGTAGAATCACCATTAGCTGTAGACTATTGCTACATAACCTCTGTTCTATCAGACACATTATTGTTCTTTGCACTTTCATTCATTTGTACTTTTGACCAAAAGTTTTCAACATACCACTTTTTGAAAGAAGAATCTGTGGTAGATCAGTCATGATGGCCAGTGAATGTTTATTAGTTTTTGTTGTTAAGTAAGCCATACTGTCTCCTAAACCACACTAAGAGGTCTTGTTGAAGAACGGTTTATGGTTTTGGGGTTTGAAGGTTTGGATGACTATTAAATGACTTAATGATGTTTCTCAGTAACTGATGTTACTTAAGACGCCTTTTAAATGAACTTGTATGAAATTGATTTAGGTCGTCAGTTGCTGCTGAAGGCGGTGAATCGGGTCTGGACAGAGCTGATGCACAGTAAGAGGCAGATGCTGGAGGACATCTTTAAAGTCTCATTGCCTGTCAATGACCGAGGACACGTTGACATTGCAACTGCCAGGCCTGCACTAGAGGAGCCAGCTGCAAAGAGCTGGCAGAACCACCTTGGTGAGTGAAACATGCTGTCTGTACCACTCGCCCTGCTTTTAGGTAGGTTTAGTAAATAAACAGTAGTTGTCCAAATGTTTGTTCTGTAGAGGATGAGAAAATCAAGTACTTTTTATATGGGATGCACAATTTTGCCATATGACTGTATAAACTTATTCATGAATAGGCTTACTTGGTCACTGCACTTCAGCCAGTTGTTAAGCAACACAGTTGTAAAATAAAAAATTGTCGCTTTACATATTTTATGATCACTCTTGTCCTGTTCCTCTCCAAGAGCAATACACTCTTTATATACTCATAAAAAGCCTGTATTTACTCTCTGTCCCATTTAGCCCATGAGAAGAAGTGTATCAGCAGGGGTGAGACTGTTGCCCCAGCAACGCAGTCCAAACTCTCACGGGTCAGCAGTGGCTTCGGCTTGTCCAAGCTCACCGGGGCCCGTCGCAGCAAGAAAGAGAGCGGCATGAACAAAAACAACCTCTCTGCACAGGTGCAGAATACTGTGACACTTACTCCACATATGGTGGTCAGCCAAGACATGTCTGTTGCCCAAATTTGTTTCTTTAGCTAATGCTAAGGCTCATATTGCTAACATACACTAGAAGTCATTAGTCACCCATATGTTTTTTCCATGGTTGTATCCCCAGAACACTTAAACCACATCCAGGTCCTTATTAGGGTCATGCAGAATTAAAATAAAACTTCAACAGTCAGCCAGTTAAGCCCATCATCCCTGCAGAATCTGACTCCCATTAGTGCACACACTAGTCAGACCCATAAACACTACATTAGATTTGCGGTTTCTGTTTCTGCTAATTTACTTTCATCTTAAATTTTAACATTTGCACTTGAAATAGTTAGAATTGCAGATTTAAGCTGTGGTAGATCAGTCATGATGTTCAGTGAATGATTTTAGTTTTTTTTATTGTTAAGTAAGTCACACTGCGATACTGTCCACTTGTTGAAGAACAGTATATGGTTTTGGGGTTTGAAGGTTTGGATGACTGTTGACTTAGTAAACTTAATATTTCTCAACCCTGGTCCTGGAGGCCCACTGCCCTGCACATTATAGTGTTTTCACTGCTCCCAACACACCTGATCCAGCTAATCAGTTCATTGACAAACCCTTATAGAGTTTAAGTGGGCTTATTGAAGCAAGGAAACACAAAAATATGCAGGACAGTGGAGAACATGTAAGTTCCACTCAACTGTTACCGTAATTCTGCTTATAAAAAGTTTGACAACTTGTTTAATTTTGAATTTCTGCAATTTTTGCAACTTTTCTGTGAAGTGATTATGAAAAAGCTTGCAGAGCTTTAGTTAACACTAAGCAGCTGATGTATGTTTTACACCACTTAGCTTCATGTGTTCCTTGCTGTGAAGGTTTTGCTTAAATAATGATAACAATATTTCAGCAGTTTTCCATATCATTGTTAAAAGCACAAACTGAAGCTCCTTTGGCTCAAATATTGTATAAGCACCTGAATGCTGACCTAAGTGCTGACTTTACAACAAGGGAATGAAATGCAGGGTTTGACATTATCCCCAGCGTAGCACAAATATTTACACAGGTGAAATTTTCCTTAGCACAAACCTGGTTAGTCTAATGTTACCGTATTACAAAGAGGAGCTAATGGTGCCTTCACTTTTTTGTTTCATAGTGTGACACAGTCTAATGTGGAATTATTGTTCTGTTGTTCAGGAAACGTTCCAGTGGATGTTTACTCACATTGCAGTGGTGCGGGACCTTGTGGCCATGCAGTACAAGGAATATCAAGAGGTTAGCCGCTCAGACAGCAGAGTTTGGTCCTGTGTTGTGAATAATAGCCTAAATGTAATAGATAGCAACAACGAGGGCTGATCCCTGAAATTAGGGTGACGTTTTTTGATTTAGTGGACACAGATTCAGGTTTTCCTGATCCACAGCTGATGTACAAATTTCATACTGAAGCAAGATTATGCAATGCCCTTTTCATGCAGTTTTTAAGTAGGTGTTAAGTGATGTTGTTTTTTATAATCTAAGATAAACCAGCAAACATAAAATTTAAGAATATGACTGTTCAACATAACGCTTCTGATATGGACAGTTCTGCTTTTAAAATGTGATTGGTTCAGACACATTTAAAGCCATAGTAAAGTACTTGATACAGTGGGGTGTGAAAGTTTGGCCAACCTTGTTAATTTTCCTGATTTACTTTTATAAAGCATTGATTGTTTGGATAAAAAAAATCTGTTAAATATATCCTATAGGGGACAAACACAGTGATATTTGAGAAGTGAAATTAAATTTATATGAATTACAGAAAGTGTGCAATAATTACTAATAATAACTCAATATTTAGTAGGTCCTCCTTTTGCAGAAATAACAGCCTCTAAACGCTTCCTATAGCTTCTAATGAGAGTCTGGATTGTGGCTGAAGGTATTTTAGACCATTCTTCTTTACAAAACATCTCTAGTTCATTCAGGTTTGATGGTTTCCGAGCATGGACAGCTCTCTTTAAGTGACACCACAGATTTTCAATAATATTCAGGTCTGGGGACTGAGATGGCCATTCCAGAACGTTGTACTTGTTCCTCTGCATGAATGCGTTAGTAGATTTAGAGCAGTGTTTAGGGTCGTTGTCTTGTTGGAAGATCCAGCCCCGGCGCAGCTTCAGCTTTGTCACTGATTCCTGGACATTGGTCTCCAGAATCTGCTGATATTGATTGGAATCCATGCATCCCCCAACTTTAACAAGATTCCCAGCCCCTGTGCTGGCCACACAGCCCCACAGCATGATGGAACCACCACCAAATTTTACTGTATGTAGCAGGTGTTTTTCTTGGAGTGCTGTGTTCTTTTTCCTCCATGCATAACGACCCTTGTTATGCCCAAATAACTCTATTTTAGTTTCATCAGTCCACAACACCTTATTCCAAAATGAAGCTGGCTTGTCCAAATATGCTTTAGCATACCTCAAGCGTCTCTGTTTGTGATGTGGGCGGAGAAAAGGCTTCCTCTGCATCACTCTCCCATACAGCATCTCCATGTGTAAAGTACGCCGAATAGTTGCACAGTGACTCCATCAGCAGCAAGATCATGTTGTAGGTCTTTGGTTCTGGTCTGTGGGTTGACTCTGACTGTTCTCAACATCCTTCGCTTCTGTTTATTCGAGATTTTTCTTGGTCTGCCACTTCGAGCCTTGACTTGAACTGTGCCTGTGGTCTTCCATTTTCTCATAATGTTTCTCACAGTGGAGACTGAAGGCTGAAATCTCTGAGAAAGCTTTCTGTATTCTTCCACTAAACCATGACGGTGAACAATCTTTGTTTTCAGGTCATTTGAAAGTTGTTTTGAGACTCCCATGCTGCGACTCTTCAGAGAAGATGCAAAGAGGAGAAAAACTTACAATTGCCCCCCTTAAATACCGTTTCTCATAATTGGAGTCACCTGTGTATGAAGGTCAGGGGTCACTGAACTTACCAAACCAAATTTGAGTTCCAATAATTAGTTCTAAAGGTTTTGAAATCAATAAAATGACAACAGTGCCCAAATTTATGCACTTGCCTAATTTTTTGTTTAACCAATTATTGCAAACTTTCTGTAAATCATATAAACTTCATTTCACTTCTCAAATATCACTGTGTTTGTCCCCTATATGATATATTTAACGGATTTTTTTATCCAAGCAATCAATGCTTTATAAAGGTAAATCAGGAAAATTAACAAGGCTGCCCAAACTTTCGCACCCCACTGTATATGCACAGTTATGAGCCCACACATCAACTGAATTCTGTTATGGCATATTATTAAAAACTGTATGGACAATGGAACATAGTACTAATAGGTGAGGTCAAGCATACTTATAAAGTAAATGCCCTGAAACCTTATACAACATATACAAGAACGTAGTTGTTTAAACCAAGGAACGGACAACTATGAAATGAAAAAAAAAAAAAAAATACCTCATTACTAGACTATACTGTTGCTTCCCACCACATCTTTCTCGCACCACACTTTCTCTGTCTGTTGTGAATGTAAATTCTGATCATATTTTTAACTGTTTATTACAGAGGCAGCAGAATGCACTGAAGTATGTTACTGATGAATGGGCAGGGATCGAGTACGAGTTGCTGCGTGAGAGAGGCCTTTGGGGCCCTCCTATTGGCTCGCACCTGGATAAGTTTCAGTTGGACATGACGGAGGGACCCTGTCGGATGAGGAAGAAGATGGTTCGCAATGACATGTTTTATATCCACTACCCCTATGTGCCTGACGTCGAGCCCAACAACAGCTCTCAGGTAGTGTGTTTGGCCCTTTTGAGCAGTTTCCTAATCTTCATAATCGAATGTGTGCATGTATGTTCAGTTCAGTTCATTTGGGTTTTTTTATTACATTTTCCATTGTTTACATTGTTTGTTTATATTTTTAAATATTCCACATCACCCTCCCATTGATGTTACACAGTCATTTACTACACAAACTGAAATGAAGTAAAAGACTGGCTTCTCAACCACTTTGTACCATGTTAAGTGTTTGTGAAAACATGATTCATGCCTGTTGACTGGTCTCTAGGATTGCGAAAGCCAGTGAGAGTTTGGTGCTAACAGCCTGGTAATCTGCAGTGAATAGATCTTTTGTGGCCTCTCTTGCTTAATTTAATGAGGTTTGCCACATGACATGGGTGATGTTAGTGTTTGGGGAACTATAAGTGGAAGACCAGTGTTTAAAGTGCCTTGTTTATTTTTATTAAGTCCACTTGTACCTTACTCACTTTCCCTTCTGTCAGAATCCTCCTCCAGTGCCCTTACTAGGGGCAAAAGGCTCCATTCCAACACAGGTATAGGATGGCATAAGAATGTCTCAACAATGACTTTACCCTACTCACGCAAACATTTGCATGATGCTTACGAATGGCTAAAATCTCCACTGTTCTTTTTTTAACTTTTGGCTAGCTAATCTATCACAAAGGCACCAACTCAGTTATATGGTAGACTCAGTTATGTCCAGGTGTTTTTACAGTGGCTGTTGCCTATTAATATAAGGCCTGCACCATAATCAAGTGTTCTCATGGGCCTGGTGTGTTGCATTGCGGTAGGGCTGCATGATTAATGTCATTTTTATCGTTATTGCTGTATTTCCTCCATTCCTTTACACATTGTTAAGGGTGGTGATGAACCAGATCAAATTACCTCACAAGTCTGGGGTTAAAGTGACACAATTAGATTGGTGGAAATGTAGCATTAGATGCTCAACTTCTAACTGAGCTTGTACTTTGGTCTTCTGCATGGGCAAAAAGCTTCTTCAACCCTTTGGCTACATGGCTAGTTGCAAAACACCCACAGAACGAAATTTCTCTGACCTGAAAAAATGCTTTACACATGATGATTACTGACTTTACATACTCTGTTGGAAATGTATGGAGTGTGTGGGAAAAATATAAATCCTTTATTCAGCCTTACAGTGCACAGAAATGTGCTTTTAGATCTAATGCAAGTAGCCTTTTTTATTTTATATTAATGTAATAATGCAATTATTCACTTCTTAAAGTCATCATGGTAATATCCAGCTTCTTAATTGACCGTCCCATCTTATGTCCATATCATGCAGCCCTACATTGCAGTTAAAAGCTGCCACAAAGGATTTTACTTACTGCATTCTTGCACAAGTCTGGTTCACTGTACATACCAACAAAAGCTGAACTGCATATTCACAGCTTTGACTGTTTTTCTGAGCTTTTCACTGAACTGCAAGTTCCTCTAAGGCCATTATTATTAACCATATTTGTCCACAGGGTGTATTGTGAACAGTGTTCTGCTGTATGCTTGAGGAATGTACAGATGCAGTTTTTATACTAATAAAGTGGTTCAGCAGGACTAAAAATCAGTCAGGGGATCAGATGACATTGAGAATAACAGATCATGTGACCGATCCGTGGTTGGTGTAGCTCAGTGAGTAACACCAGTATTCAGGGTGCCACCTCTATGTGTGGGAAACTGGGGTTCGAATCCCGGTCTGGGTGACTATGCTGAGCTACACCAATAAGAGTCCTTGGGCAAGACTCCTACCACCACATAGGCCTACCTGTAATCATTACCCTTGTAAGTCGCTCTGGTTAAGAGCGTCAGCTAAATGCCATAAATGTAAATGTAGATTTATTTAGCTACCATTTTTAGCTACTAATTTAATAATTCATCATTTTGATGAGAAAACAAGCACCTTTATTTCTTTCACTCTGCTTTCTGCTGCTTAGAAGCCGCTGCGCTATCGGAGAGCCATCAGTTACGACAGTAAGGAGTACTACATGCGCTTACTGTCTGGAAACCCAGGCATGTACCAGCACTCCATTCAGCAGAGCACGGAGGGAGAGACTACACAGCAGGAACCTGAGCACGGGGAGGACACTATTGCAAGAGTCAAAGGTGAGGGATTAAGTCAGTTGCAACTTAAACCGCTAATTGGCATTTTGGCATTATAGGTTGGGTTTTTAGCTGATGTTTAGTTTAAAATGTTTTCTTTTAGGTCCAAGACATTAAAATGACTTGCAGAGGCTGGCTGGCCTCACACTGCTATTGCACACAGTGATCAGATCAATGCTGGGCTAGTTATTTAAATGTAGTGCATATATTAAAAAATATTTTAAAACAAAGTAGTTTAAACTACTGTAAACTTTAAACTAAATTGCTGTTGGTGTGTGGGGCTACTGGAGCCTAGATCTGAGTTGAGTTGGGAAGTGCTTAATCTCTAACGTAACTGTAGCTGCATGGCATCTGTTGGGTTTAAAATAATTATTAGTTACGTTATTGAGTCCGTTTGCCTGCAGAGAGGGACGTGATTATTGAATATAAAGGCTGGTTTTACAGTGCACTGTATATGTATGTCCAGGTCTTGTGAAAGCTCCCCTGAAGCGCTCGCGCTCTACAGCAGACGGTGGTGATGAGGACAGCCAGGACCAGCTGCAGGAGCTGCTGGAGTCTGGAGCCGTGGATGAGGAGCAGAAAACTGACAACACAACCCTGCTCCGCCTTTTGGAAGAGGGAGAGAAGGTCTATCCTCTTTGCAAACATAAGCCTGTGTTACGTTATTTGTTCTGTACATTTAGTTTTATAGAGGCCAGCTCTTGTACATATAATAACGCCTTTCTTGCCCCATGTGCATCTAGATTCAGCACATGTACCGGTGTGCTCGGGTTCAAGGGCTGGACACCAGTGAGGGGCTGCTTCTTTTCGGAAAGGAACACTTTTATGTGATCGACGGCTTCACCATGACGGTCACCAGAGAGATCAGGGACATCGAGACGCTACCTGCAAAGTGAGACTGCCTTATACCTCTCCATTTAGGACTATGCAAACTGTATAGCTGGAGTATCACACAGCAGCCTCAAATTGTGTTAGTACACTATTGTGGTTTCTGATGAAGCGACTGGCTTCAGATTTGTAAGATTTAACATGTCCTACTGTATTACCTGTGTAATTTTGGTTTTAATGAATATGACAATTGAGCAGAACATGTTACTTACATGTCTACTTTTTAAGGTTCCCTCATCTTGGAATGTTTTCTAAATAAAGTTTTTGATTCTGCCAGCATGCATGAACCCATTATCCCCCGAGGGGCCAGACAAAGCCAGAGTCAACTGAAGAGGTCCTGCAGTATCTTTGCCTATGAGGACATAAAAGAGGTGCACAAGCGCCGCTACCTGCTACAGGTAAAGAGTTTTGGCTGCTGTTTTAGCCCCACCCACTCCATCAGGCACAGTTAGCTGCTGTTGCATGGAATCATGACCAGTTTTTCCAGACAGTGTTAATGGTTTACCAATGTTAAATATTTCTGCTTTCCATGTTATAGCCAATGGCTGTGGAGGTGTTTTCAGGCGATGGGAGAAATTACCTCTTGGCTTTCCAGAAGGGAGTTAGGAACAAAGTCTATCAGAGGTAACGTGTGTGAAGAAACTATTGCTGCAAGAGGCTTCCTCAGATTGGTCTTTAGATCTCTTGACTGATGAATCTTGACTGTTCTATTTGAAGGTTCCTGGCTGTTGTTCCCTCACTCGCAGACAGCTCAGAATCCGTCTCAGGACAGCGGCCCAACACCAGTGTAGAGCAAGGGTACGCCCCTCAAGCACAACTGTGCTAAATAATGAAAGACTATGGCTTAGCATGACTGACTCACTCGCTCTACTGTTTTGCTTTTCATTTAGGTCTGGCCTTCTCAGCACTTTGGTTGGAGAGAAATCTGTAACTCAACGATGGGAGGTAAATGATCCACTGAAAGGGTCATTGGGAATACTTTATTTGAATAGCCCACTGTAAATACTCGTATTTAACATAAATTCAAATAAATATCTAAATTACATTAATTTTACATTTGATCTAATCTAACAGTCGTTCTGAACCAAAAACTAACACTAGCTTTTACAGTAGTCCTAAACCTAACCACGATTCTAATCGGAATGTTAACCCATGAACTTTAAACAGATAGTTTAACAATCTAAAGCAGCTAATCTAAAGGGGACTGTCCAAATAAAATGCGAGTAGATAATTTGGTGAAAATCAATTTTTGCTGATCAAAAATGTGTCAGTCAACTGAAAACCTTCATCATCCAAAGTTTACTTTCTTTTTTTTTTCTTTTTTTTTGCATTGGATCTTTTAAGTGAATGTATCTAACAATTATGAAAGCTTATGCTATCCAGTCATGGTCTACACATTTGAAAAAGAAACATGCACACTTTAGCTAGTAACCTGGATATGTACTTCATTTCAGTTTTATAGGTAACAGTATGTCATATAGGGTCAGAACATTACACTTCTACAATACATGATGAGTTTCCATTGCTTGTTTGCAACATAGCATGTTTGTAGGTCCACTTTGGTGCTGATATGCAGTACATATGCAGTATTTTGGTTGATTTTGTTTTCTAGTCATGTCTATGACTATTTTATAACAATAAAATGTTTCTTGAGGCCTGAATGCTGAATTAAGTGTGCTGGATTGCAATTAGGTTGCAGAATGTTTTTTTTTTTTATGTTTTCTTATATGAACGTTTCTATGTTATCAGAGAGGAGAAATCAGCAACTTTCAGTATTTAATGCACCTGAACACGCTGGCCGGCAGGTCTTACAACGACTTAATGCAGTACCCAGTCTTCCCCTGGATCCTTGCAGACTACGACTCTGAGGTACAGTTCAGTTCTAGCTGTCTATTGAGACTAATTACTGCAGCAGCACTGCGCAGTCAGAGCACAAGAATCGCTATGCAAACGCTGGGTAATGGAATGTTGCAAGAAATAATGAATCTGTGAAAATGCGTGTGCCTGTGCACATTACGTGTGAACTAGAAAAAGGCCTGCAGGTGGAATTTATTCGTCTTTGATGCATCCTCAGGAACTGGATCTGAATAATCCAAAGACTTTCCGTAACCTGTCCAAACCCATGGGAGCTCAGACAGATGACAGACTGATCCAGTACAAAAAGAGATTCAAAGACTGGGAGGATCCCAACGGTTGGTGCAAATACAGCTACTTACTACATCTAGTTACCCAGTATTCGAAACATAATGAAGCGCTGTTTGTGTAATCAAAGTGCTTCAGGCAGAAACAGCTGATCTTTTTGGTACAAACTGTATAAAAACAGATTTATTTGAGATTAAGGTTTTGTCTGCTTGTGTGACAGGCCTGGTGTATCTTCAGTTTGACTGCAGACACCATTAGTAGTAGGTCTGTAGTGTAGAGAATGAAACCAGCAGTTTTCTCTACTGTGTAGTTACGATGAAAACATGTAAATGACTGTTTCTGATTGCTCACCTGTGGCATGTTTCATTCACAAAGCCATCTAGGCTGAAAACTCTCCTAATAACTTTAATAAGAATAGCTAAACGTCTGTTGGCTAAATTTTTTCATGATCTCATGATGTTGTTTTCCTTTGGTCTGGGCCCTTTAAATATAGTTCACAATGCAGGAGAAAGTGAGACATGTGTGGAATGTCTGTTACATTGTGCTTTGAGTGGCAAAAAAAGTCTGAAAAGTAGATTAAAGAGTTTGTATGTATTAAAGTAGTTATTAAAATGCTTCAGAAATGTTTTGTGTTGGCCTTTGCCAGTTCTCTGAGCTCAATCTGAATCGTTCTGTGTATTGATTGTTAGGTGAGACCCCAGCATATCATTATGGAACTCATTACTCCTCTGCCATGATTGTGGCCTCGTACTTGGTGAGAATGGAGCCGTTTACCCAAATCTTCCTCAGGCTACAGGTGAGTATAGTGAGAGGACTCTGGATTTTTTTATTCTGTGGTTCAGAAAGGTTCTTCTGCACTATTTCTTGTGATACTGTAGTTTTGCTGTTAGTTCTTCATTTTATTCCACTGTTTCTCCGACATGTTCCACCTCTGCTTTCTTTAGTATCTTCTCAGGAGAAACCATAGGCAAAGTCCAGGAGACTCTTCTGTGTCTTCTGCTTTTCCTTAATTTTCTTTTTATAGTTTCTGCACCTTTTGGTATCATACATAGGCGGGGTTATGACTTTTATGAAATACGTCACAATGACCATTGCATGTTTAACTGATAAAATGCTATTGTGATACCTATAAAGTTTCTGTAAACTCCTCTCTTAGCTTAACTTATCCCCCACAGTTTCCAACAGGTTTGAGACCAGCTGTCTGTGCAATTATAGCATCTTTCTTTCGCTCAGGAAATATTTGCATTTGACATTGTGTTTCTCCCAGTGTTGCTATTTCCAAACCATAAACAAGCGTAAACCAGGATGTCTTGAGGCACTTTGACAGATTTTTGTGGAGAGGGAACCCTGCATGTGGGCTTATCGTCAGAGGCTTGTTTGAGTATGAAGCCTTTCGTTTGTTTGTGAAGTCTGTCGTCTGCGTGACCGCAGGGGGGCCACTTTGATCTGGCTGACCGGATGTTCCACAGCGTGCGCGAAGCCTGGCTTTCAGCGTCCAAACACAACATGGCCGATGTCAAGGAGCTCATCCCAGAGTTCTTCTACCTCCCAGAATTTCTGCTCAACTCCAATAATTTCGACTTGGGTGAGGAGTGTTTTTACTTTCTTAATTGAAGTTCCTCCTCCAACCAAAGAGCTGATGTAACCTGTCATTAATTATTCTTGTGGCAATACAGGAAGTAAACAGAATGGCACTAGACTCGGAGATGTGATCCTGCCTCCCTGGGCCAAAGGTGATCCAAGAGAGTTTATTAGAGTCCACAGACAGGTGAGAATCATCCCCACTACTTTTACTTGGTACTAAACATGTAGTGTGTCCAGAAGGTATTTGGACGTTTGTACCATGTGTACAAATGTATTAAGTTTAAGTTTGTTGGTTTATTAAGTTTATTGGTGTGACAAAATGTCAAACCAAGAGTCAACACAAGTTAAATTTTGCGATGTTTCAAAAAGATGTTTCCTCCATTGCCTCTGTTGGTTCACGTCCAGAATACTTTGAATACAAGCCCAAAACAACACCACCCACCCCCGCCCCCGCAATACTGAATAAAACATTGCTGTTAAAGAAATGGCGATAATTTAATGTACATCTTAACCATACATCAAACCGCTGATGCATATCCTGCTCTCTTTATTCTAACTCGAAGTGGAGGAAATGTATCCACAGGAGCCAAAAGGAGACTAATTGGAGGGTGCACCGTCATGATTTGGGGTGCTTTTTTCTTCAATAGAACAATAGAGCTTCAGGTTGTACAGGGCCGTCAAACAGCAGCTGGCTATGTGGAGATGTTGCAGCGGGCATCCCTCATGACTGAGGGCCCTCGTCTGTGTGGTAATAACTGGGTTTTTCAACAGGACAATGCTGCAGTTTACGATGCCAGACTGAAGAACTTCTTCCAGGAGCATAATGTCACTCTTTTGGACCATCCTGCATGTTCCTCTGATCTAAATCCAATTGAGAACATTTGGGGATGGATGGCGAGGGAAGTTTACAAAAATGAACATCAGTTCCAGACAGTGGATGCTCTTTGTGAAGCCATCTTCAACACCTGGAGCAACATTCCCACTTTTTTGTTGGACATTTTGATTTCTGTTGTGAGGGGGTTTTCATGTTATTTTGAGATATGGTCTTAAACTTTTGGATTAGGCCAATTTTAATTGCAAAATCTTTTGTCTCTTGCTTCCATTTCTTCTTTTAGCATTGTGGAGCTCTACTTAGAACCTTCTTAAGGTCCATTAGTGCAAAATGCAAATTCTTGCAATTTTTTATCTGGTCTTTCTATATTATTCCTGTGTTTTAATTTTGGTGACTTTCTTTCAGAGCTGCCAATGATATTCAGAACTGTTCTTCTCTTTGAATTTGCCAGGCACTGGAATGCGACTATGTCAGCGCCCACCTGCACGAATGGATTGACCTCATCTTTGGCTTCAAACAGCAAGGCCCTCCAGCAGTAGAGGCTGTCAACGTCTTCCACCATCTCTTTTACGAGGGACAGGTGGACATTTACAACATCAATGACCCTCTGAAAGAAACTGCCACCATCGGCTTTATTAACAACTTTGGCCAGATCCCCAAACAGGTGCTTAATGAAATCATACACTGTATGTTTTTGCTGGTCTGTCTTGGAGGTGTTTAATATGTAATAGCGATGGTGAAACAAACAGTACATTGAATGAAACACATCCTGCAGCCCTAATGTGTATTAATGAAATGTCAATATAATGTTATGTCAGGTTATTAAAAGGATGTTAGAATATTGACCTGTGATCTTATTTCCTGCTATAGATGCACCTTTTCCATTTTTACCATCACAAAATAATTAAATAGATTCATTTTTGGAATCATTTATCTTGTGTTTCTTATTGTTTTTCAAATATCATGAGGCACTAAAGTGTCACAAATAATCAATCACAATATCAACATTGTTCATTGGTTATATAGAGAGCAATAATAACTAAGAGAGCTATTCGATTCCTTAGATGTTTTATCTCCATGATGGCAAGCATGTTTTCTTTTTAAAGGATAGTTAGATGCACTTGAAGCATCATGCTATTACCACAAGTTACAAAACCTTTTCAGTACCATTTTGTATAGTTCTACTCCATGAGTAAATGTAAAATTTAAGCAGGTACTGTACGGAAAGTACATAGGCCTGTCTTCCACTGGAATGCTTTGACTAACCTCTGCTTTCATTTTGTTGTTTTGCAGCTGTTTAAGAAGCCCCATCCTCCTAAGCGTGTGCGCACTAAGTTGAATGGAGAAATCCCTGGCATCCCTGCCACTGTCAGCTCCGCAGCCGACAAAATCTTTTTCCACCACTTGGATAATCTGCGGCCCTCCCTTACTCCTGTTAAAGGTATTGTGGAATGGTGCACAGCGCTCCTAAAGTTTAGTCTTATTTTGTGAGAGATTATTTAGTCACGCTGATAATTTATTCATAGTTTTATAGTTAACATAGTTTATAGTTAAATTAAACTCAGTCCTTACTGGCTTCAGATATTATTAAATCTTTTTGAATGTCATTATTTATTATTGTTTGTTATTATTTTGAACAGAAGAGACTCCACACAGCTGAGTAAGCTTTTTTCAGACATATCAGTCTATTCAGAAAGGTTTAGTTCTGTTTGTTTATTTGTTTGTTTGCTTGCTAACAGTTTTGTTCAGGGCTGAATAATATGGACCTTAACCTGAGAACACCATGAACCAATCCTGGAACAGGCAACAGCATCTCATTAAGCTTTCTGTATGTGTGTTGCAGAGTTGAAGGAGCCAGTGGGTCAGATAGTTTGCACTGATAAGGGCATTCTGGCTGTGGAGCAGAACAAAGTGCTGGTGCCTCCTGCCTGGAATAAAACTTTTGCCTGGGGCTATGCAGACCTCAGCTGCAGGCTGGCCAACTATGAGTCCGACAAGGTCAGCATTTACCCTGCTCTATGCTGTGCAAAAACCTCCATACAGTACACGGTCCAAAGTCCCTGACATACAGTACACAGCATTTGTGAAAAAAACATTTGTGCAGTACACAGCTCTTGTAAATGACAGTGATTTAGTAGTTAAAGAGCATTGTTACCCCATTACCTAAAATAACTCACTTATCCTGTAATAGTTCTTGCAAAACTGTGACAATAATTAACACAGTGTTAGGTTTATTTTCAGATTTGTGCTCAGTGAAGGTGTAAAACCTCCTGTAGTAAAGGAAATGTAAAAAAAATATGATGAATATGATGGGTTAATAATACATGCAAAAAACAATTCTTCCTCAAAGCAGTGTGGTTTGTTGAAAGAGGAACTCAGTCATTCATAGTGATTTGCTGTGAAACATGCAACTCAAAAGTTTGGAACCCCCTGAATAAGATCTGTTATTTGTATTTGAACACAAAAATATTTATAGAATCATAAATTAATAGCCTAAAAAATATACACAAAGAAAAATAAATTAATTCAATAAGTGATCCAATAAATAAACAGACAAACCACATTTTACGATAGAATCCAAAACAGGGTCGCTGGGAAATCTCCATACAGAGCCAATCATGCATCTGATGTGCTAATCCATAATGTGTGATGGAAGTAGAGGAGATTTCCTTTTAATTAATATTAATGGCTGAGTAAAGAAAGAAGTGACAAAAAAAATCAGCTTCCAAAGATGAACATCAATGAGGTAGGTATACCAAACAAGTGTACTGTATCTAATTGATTTGAATTTCTTTGTCCAGAATGAATACAAACCAATAGATATACACAAAGGTCACTGGAGCTCGCTGGCATCTGTTGCTTTCTTTATTCCTGTATATAATGGAAAGTCTGACTCTAGTGAATGAGATTTAATTTGAGAAAACTGCTGTTTGTATTGATGTAAAACATATTCCCTAATGGTCTGTCACCAGTCCAATAATAGTTAATTACCAAAATCCTATTCTGGAGACTGCATTCTACTCTAGGGCTAACAGTGCCACCTAGTGTTCATCTGTAGGCTTATTTTTGTGGATGACTCATACTATGAATGTTTTATGCTGTTGTTGTTGTTAGCCTTTGTGATCTGCATTGCGTAATGTCAGGCATTTCTGCTTTTGCAGGCTGTGATTGTGTATGAATGTTTGTCTGAATGGGGTCAGATCCTGTGTGCTATCTGTCCTAACCCCAAACTGGTGATTACTGGGGGCACCAGCACAGCTATCTGTGTTTGGGAAACCAGTACTTCTAAAGAGAAGGCCAAGACCCTCACACTCAAACAGGTAAAGGAATAAACTGTACATTATTGTCACTACTCATAACACCGTTACCCATTGGACTCCAATATAGTGGTCAAATTGGCCCTTTATATTATAGATTTATCATATTCAGCCGTTTAAGGCCCAGTACTGTTCAGGCTGTGTTCCACTTCTGTGCAGTTAAAGTTTTTTTTCTGTGCCCTGTCTAAAGGCTCTGCTAGGCCACACTGACGCAGTGACGTGCTTGACAGCATCCTCAGCTTACCATATCATTGTGAGTGGCTCTCGGGACCGTACCTGCATCATCTGGGACTTGAACAAGCTGTCATTCGTCACACAGCTTAGAGGCCACCGTGCTCCTGTCTCTGCACTATGCATCAATGAGCTCACTGTGAGTCTGCCACTCTCACTCCTTAGTACAGTAGCCACTGGTCTCTTTTCACTTGCACATTTGGCCCCTCCTACGAGTACTGCATTCCATAGTCCATATAAGGAAGAAGTTTATTAGTAATTTAGTGCATTAATGCATATTTCTGCTGATGTTACCCATAAAAAGTATTTCACTATGCTTTGAACAAGGTTCAGTTTTGTTAGTGGAATTTTGATGGATTGTGTCCTTAATTATACGTTTACCTATTAATGATCAGTTGCAGAGTAATGACAGCTAGTTATAGGTCAAAAGAATTTGCAGCCATAATACTGGACGCTAAAAGATCAGAACACAGAACTCCTGACTCCATAGATGCCTCCCCATTTCTTATCATATCCAGTATTAAATAAAGCACTCTGTGGTCCTGCTACTTTCTACTTGGCAGATTAGCTGCACCCAAATATCTGTGCTCATACCCTAAGGTCTGTCTAATCTGGTCTGCTTACTGAACCACGTTTCAGATCATCTTACATGCACGTCCTTTAGACATTGAAAGTTAAAGACCTCACTTCCACAGAACCACAATGAAGTCTCTTCATTTAAATTTCAGTGTCAAATAAAAACATTTACACACCTGCTACCTTTTTATGTACTTCATGTATTATGTCAGCAGTTGATCTGTATTCCTGTTTACACTAGGGTTATTATACTGGGGGAAAAATGCTACAAACTTTTTGTTTGCTCAGCAGGATCATGCATATGGAAATTATAAATGTAAATGTGCTGGACTTGCAAAGCAAAGTTTGACTATAATGATATGCTGAAAGATATGTTGTCATTTATTACACAGGGCGACATTGTATCTAGTGCTGGCACATATATCCACGTGTGGAGCATTAATGGCAACCCCATTGCTAGTGCCAACACATTCACCGGCCGCAGCCAGCAGATCCTTTGCTGCTGTGTCTCCGAGATGAACGAGTGGGACACCCAGAATGTCATTGTGACAGGACACTCGGACGGTGTTGTCAGGGTAAATTCTTTCAGTGTTTTGGAAAATATGGTGTAGCATAGATGGGATGAGCAGCGTGGTAGCTCTTACAGAATATGTTTTTCTTGTAGTTCTGGAGAATGGAGTTCCTTCAAGTCCCAGAAACCCCTGCACCAGAGCCGGTAGAGCCTCCAGATGTGCCAGACTGCTGCGGAGAGGAAAAAATAGGTAACATTTCTCCATCATGTCATTCGTACCCTACTGTGGCCTATTTCATCGTTTTAACTTGCAACTTGCTGATGTGAGAGTGATAGCTCAGCAAATAAATCCACAGAGTTGTCTCCTTACTTTAAAAGTAATAGAACAGCCAAGACCTATTTAGTGTGGAAAGTGTGGTTCTGTAGTGTTGTAGCTGATGTAGCAACAATCAGTGGAAGCTCATGCACAGCAAGCTTTTAGGAACACAGGCTGTAAGGTGGCTGCTGCGTTTAGCTAAACAGTATTCACAAAGTAGCTGGAATACAAATCTAGAATCCGAGGTTATTAGGAGATGGCTGTGGACATGATTTCTTTTCTGATTACATCCTTAATTTATTACTCACATTTACATTTTGCAGATGGGCGTGAAGCTCCAGACGATGACAGCAGTGAGTCGGAGGGTGAGGAGACCAGCCTGAGTCAGGAGCCAAAACCTCGTGGCCCCGGCAGCCAGCCTGGCAGCGCTGTCCATAGGCCAAAGCCCCGTGCCGGCGCGTCATGGTCGGTGGACAGCAGCTCGGATGACTCCCGCCGCTGGTCGGACACACTTAGCATTGACGAGAAGGACGGCTTTGTGTTTGTGAATTATTCAGAGGGCCAGGGTAGGCCCGGCACGACCCAACATGGTAACCCACACCCACCGCACTCCGCACCTCCATACGGAGCCGTTCCGCAGCCATTGCAGCCCAGCACCATGGAGGTCCGACCCTACAATAGGCTAAGAGCAGGTACTGCAGGCATGTACTGCATCACACATTCATGGCTTAATACAGTGTTAGGCGTTTACAAAACAATGCTGGTTTTGGTGCCTTAAAGGTTCTCTGCAACAATGAGTTTCAAGTTTCAGCTTTATTTGTAATTTGCACAACATGTCAGGACATTTATGCATTGAAATGCTTGTGGAGGTATTGGTTGTTCCAGCCTAATGACCAATTTGTTTCATTTCTGTTAGTCCATATGTTCCCTGAGTTGTCCGAGCACAAATCTGTCAGTTTGGTTTAAAGTGAATGGCTAAAAGGTTAATACTCAGTTCATTTGATTCTGTATTTGTCACATGTTACTATTGATTTACCAAAAAAAAAAAAATGTAAATAAAAGTACATTAAATATGCATGCTTATAAAGAAATAAGGAAACTAGAAACAGAAGCATTTTATTTTAAAACTTACAAGGCTGTTTTTCAGCATCATAAACACTCAATTTAAAGGCTGTACATGCAAGTTTCTGTTAAATTTGAAAGGAGTGGCTAAAATACATTCTATCTGTGCTGCTCACCCTGTAAACAAGCCTGAAATAATAGTTTAAAATTCAGAAGCATCAGGGTTTTGTTTGTTTTTTCTGAACAAGGATGTCTTTACAAACTAAGCTTTCCTTATAAGAGGGACATTCACAAAACAGGTTTAGACAGTTAGCCAGATAACTTGGTAACTTATTGTAGGTATAATGTATTTAGAGTTTAGCTGCCTTTAATTTAATCAGATAATTGATTGTGTTTTCCCAGTTCCATCATTTCCCCTCTTACTGAGGATGCATATTTTGGCAGGGACTTCAGCATATACCATCTATAGTAGATCATTTACTTAAGTCATCAAAAAAAAAACCTCACTAAGTTTTGACTTCTTTCCCTTTTCTCCTTAAAAAACTCTTTTAATGCACTACTCAAATTCATCCGCTCATTGAGGGAATCCAAAACACAGCAGATGTTACAAAATATTCTTCTGCCTGTTGCAGACAACACGTTTCCATCAGAGAGCACTGCAACAGAGAGAAGTTGAGCGATAGAACTACAATCAAATGTACCTAATTAAGATGCTTTAAACTCGCTTAATTAAACTTACCCCATATGTGTGTCTTTTCCTACTTCTCTATATGAATCCTGCAAAACAGCTTCAGTGAGTGACTTCTTGTAGATATCTGATGTAACAAGGTGTCTAATTTAATTTGGACATACTGTGCAAAAACATCAGTTTTAAAGATGCACCATCAGGCATTTTCATTCGTTACCGCAGTCAGGTCAGTATGCAGAGACAGATAAATAAGTTATGTCAAGCTGCCATTCCTCTTCCTTTGGGGAGGTTTCTGCATATTGCCAGCAAGTCACCTCACAGAGTTGTTGTGGGTGTGAGCGGCTGGCAGTTCTGAGCACTGTGTTGCTGTTGCTGTCTCCCCCAAGCAGGCTACAGATGGGAGAGACAGCTGGTGTTCCGGAGCAAACTCACCATGCACACCGCCTTCGACCGCAAGGACAACGCTCAGCCTGCAGAAATCACAGCGCTCTCCATCTCAAAGTAAACACCCTGTGTGATTGTGTGTCTTTACGCCGTGCTACTGTCTGTTGAAATAGGGAGATCAGGATGTGGGCAAAATGGGAGAAAAAAATAGGGATGTCCTGATGCAGGTTGGCCTTTATCCCGATTTTTTTAATTTTGGGAATCTGCTGGCGCAAAATTGTTATCCGATATTTTTTGGATTTTTGTAGAAAAAAAAAAGAATTGTGCAGTGCATACTCTCAGTGTCAAATTTTAAATTTGCTGACATTTTATGAGTCCATAATTCAAGACTTAAAAGCTTTTCATATAGATGCAGAAAACGTGAGTTGCTTTAATAATCAAGAGCATATATAAGGCTGTATAACTTCTGTGCTGTATATAGGAAATGTCTTATTAAAATTGAAGGCTTACAAAAACAAGAGCATCCTTCACAGATGATTTATGTCTTAAAAAACCTGAACAGCAGTATTTAACATGCATGAGTTAGCCTTATCCTTTCCAGCAGTGAACTCCAGTTTTACTGGCATCTAATTAAACTGAATTTGGAGAAAGGCCATCACCATCATTGCTATTATTACATGTTTCAATCTTTACTGTGAAGATGTGCGGGAAACATGGTTTACTGCTGACGTTTTAACCACTTGTTAACTTCTGAAAATGTTCTAGCTGAATGTTCAATCATGTGTTCAGTTTTCCCAGGTTTTGCTATGGATCACAAATATGAAATAAGCTAAATGTTGATTTTATTATTACACAACAACAATTAAAAGGGTCCGGAGCATTCCGCTGTTTTATTTATCTTTTTTCATTTTGAATATTTAAAATAATTTTGTGCTGCTGTTGGCCTTGTTATACTAGGAGGCACAGAACAGCGATTCTTTTTCATTGACAGCATGTAAACGCAGCATTAAGAGATCATTCAACAGAGAATTAGCAAACATGATGTAATCGGTAAAATAGCTTTAACAGATTGGATTTTAAAAGCGTTTAAATGTGCCTTGATCTTTTCTGATTCTGGATTGGGACACCCCTAGTAAAAATAAAGTAAAAGAAAACCACATCAAGAGCAGGAGAAGATTTGGGGCAAGTTGTAGTCCAGTTATGCTGTATCTGTCTCCCACTGTACAAACAAGCAGAAAGAAGAGTCATCATCACATGAGCACATCACTAACAAGTAATCATTGTTTAAACAGAAGGGGTATTTCCATTCACATTGCTGTTGATGCCTCGTGAATGTGTACAGTCAAAAGGTTTCCACTTTAACATTGGTCAAAGATGTCCAGCTCCTGTCGTGGAGCACAGTTTGGTGAGTTCCTGCTCAGACACCTGATTAAATACAGCAGTTGGTGTTTTTGAACATGGAAATCAGCAAACTGAGCTCGACTCTGGTCCCTTTGAGACACCCACAGTTAGATTGCATGATGAAACAAACATGTCCCACTAACCACCCTTTTCTCTTTTCAGGGACCACAGTAAGATTCTGGTGGGTGACGGTCGCGGGCGGGTCTTCAGCTGGTCAGTGAGTGAGCAGCCAGGCCGCTCTGCAGCTGACCACTGGGTGAAGGATGAGCAGGTGGACAGCTGTTCCGGCTGCACCGTTCGTTTCTCCCTCACTGAACGACGTCATCACTGCAGGAACTGCGGCCAGCTCTTCTGCCAGAAGTAAGAGGCGGGGATGTATTAAATACCTGGGGAAAATGTAGAGTCAGATTCAGTGACTGAATAGAGGTCAGGTTACACAACTTTACCTACAAGTCCACTCGCACTTCTTCACCTCTATTCCACTGTACAGGGGCTGCATCCAAAAATCCAAAAGGTAGCTTATTCAGTCTCACTAGCTAGCTTTAAATTTTGCTGGTAATAAAATTTTGCCTTTTCACTTGAAGAACATGAACTGCATCCTGACAGTGAATGTTTCTCTACCTTTGGGGAAAGTTTACTATGACGTTTGTGATGGAGACCAGTCTACTCTAGTAGCTTACTGCAATCTGCTGAACTTTTTGGCTGCAGAGCAAGGCAGGTTTTGTGGCACCGCAACCAGCATGCACCTGAAATACCTGGCAGAACTTTCTGTTGGTGCCAATATGATATGGCATGGTGAAGTTGCAAGTGGATATGCATCGATAATTTTGTACTTGAGCTACTAGGCAGCTAACAGGCAGTGGAGAAAATTTAATAATATAAAAATAGTTCAGTTTAAGGTGGACGCTAGATGCATGGCAGTATATATCAGATTGATTTTAGCCACAGAGAATGCAAACAAGTCTATTAAGAGATTAAGTAAACATGTTGGGACAATTTGGCGGTTTGCTGGATGCAAATTGCTGGGAGACATGCTTTTATTGCTTGTTTGTATGCCTGGGTAATGTTATCTGATATTGTTGATGATTGACCTGTAAAGGGCCTTACAAAGATGTTATGCAACCTTGTTTTAATGTGTAAAGAGTGTGAGTATGGTTTTAGTTTGGCATGGTGCAATATTAGCCATGACCCTTTAGCAGAAGGAGGTCATGAATGCAAATGCTTCCAATAACATCAACAAATATTAGGATGGCAACTGAGTTTTTAAAAGACGTGTGGATATTAATTCTATTATTAAATCTTCGTTAAAAAAAAATTATATTAAAAATAAAACTAAAAGTTGCAGTGCATTGGACCACAGAGTACCTGTTATACCAGCTTTGTGCCGTCTATTTAGGGTGCCTGTCTAGAGCTCTTTTCTGCCTTGCACCAGCATTGTGATGTACCTCCTTCTTCTTCTCTTGTAGGTGCAGTCGCTTCCAATCAGAGATCAAGCGACTGAAGATCTCTTCACCCGTCCGTGTGTGTCAGAACTGTTACTACAACCTGCAGCATGAGCGGGCCTCAGAAGAAGGTTCCAGAAACTAGGACTCTGTGCGCTCCCTCCCTTTTCCCTTTATCACATCTCACCACCTTCCCCTAGAAAACTCCTCACCACTACCACCCTCAACTCCCCATCGCTCAAGAGACCCATGTTTGTAAAGCACTGACGTAAACTAATGTCTGTTGTTTCATGGATGGAGGTGGAATATAACGCCAAGTGATGGGAGATGTGTACATCTGTTCAATTTTTCACTTTTGTTTTTCCGTTCCACTCAATCATGTCTACATGAGCGTTTTCCATGAACTTTTAGATTTTAGAAACGCGTAAACCTTCCTTCCTGATATCCAATGAAATGTGTTTATATTGTAAATAACTACAATGGCCTTTTTAACTAGAACAGAAAAATCAGAAGTCATTATTAAGAACTAAGCAGAGAAACACGACATTGCCTGTAACATAGCATTATAACGTACCACTCCTGACTTAAAAACATGAGAAAAGAAAAAACGCAAGCGGTTGTGTGTAGTCGATGTCACTAGTCTCGGCATCCCAGCGGGTATAATATCGGGGACTATGAATGTTAATAATAAATGTTTGTGGGTCGACATTATTACCGTGTCTAGTTATGCAAATACGTCATTATTTTTGTTTACAGTGTGTTGATATTGACGTGTTGCCCACAGTATCAAAACTTTTGCCAGTAACTGTCAAGTTTTGTTGCCAACAAACTTTTTTTTTTTAAAACACGTTTAAAAACAACTGAACATCATCTTTTTTACTTCCGCTCTGCTGTTGGTTCTGTATTTTGAGTTTAACATTTCCCATCTATTTTATGTAATTCATTTCATGTCATATCAGAGCTTGAAATTGGAGAATGGAATCGTTGAGCATTTCAGACGCTGAAAATGATGGTAAATATATATACATGGAGTCGATGGCTGTACAGCTGATTGAATATTGCATGTAGTCACTGTTGTATTTTGTAAATTTAGGCTAATAAGGGACTTTTTCAGGTTTAATCATGTGTCTTACATTGTCTGTCCACTACTAAATGTGATCTGAACTAGCTTTAATATTCCTCTCCCACACTAATCACCTTTTTCTAAAAAAAAATTTTTTGCAAGTTTGTCTGCCAGGACCATTACATGGCTGAATATTAGCTTTGTGGTTTCTTGTTTAAAGTCTAGTCTGCAAACTTTAGTGTGCCACTGTAGACATTTAAAGAATGTTGCATTCTCTGTAGCATGTTGGTCACCATCCCTGGCTCTGGAGATCTGATTTCCGGCAGAGCCTGGTTCCAACTTCAGGCTGATACAGTTTTCCAAAGGCATGTCAGTTGTAAGATTCACATTGGTATCTTGGTCCTGGTAGAGTGAGAGTGTTCAGTGTTGCTCACTCTAGCATTTAGGAGTCATGTGCTACAGTGCTTTTTCATTCCTGGAAAGCAGATCTCCAGGTTGGGAGCTGGTGACCCCTGCTCTATGAAATATTTCAGGAAAGACTGTGTCATAGAATCTGCACCTGTAAGAGGGAACTCGTGTTTGGTAAATTATGCTGAGCAACTGGAATCACTGAGATTGACACTAATGCTGCCTTTGACTGACACTCATCCATCGGCAAATCAAAAAAACGGCCCCTTAATTGGGAATTCCTTCTCAAAAAATCAGATGGTCCCCACCTTATGATGTCAGATGCATGTGGCAGCTCACTTTGTCTATAGTACTAAAGAGCCACCTTTCTTTACATCAGCCAACATATAGACACAGTAATTGTTTATACTGTAGCACTGAGGGCCTTTGTAATGTTAACTGGCTAACTTGTTGCTGACAGTGCTTGCTTTCATGGAGGCGTCCATGTTTTTCTCCCCACTATGTAGCTTGAATGAGCGGTGGCTAAAAAAAGACTCTATTCCGAGCTTTGAGCCAAATTGAAGGCAGCATTGAAATAAGCACAGAGGCCGAGATGAGATATGAAACTGCGTTTTCTTTTATTCCTGTTGTCTTTTGTCAGTGGTACTGTGGGCAATACTGTACTGAAAGTGCTGCTTTAATATTATTTTTAACTAACATTAAACACAAATCACTTTAAAGGATGAGATGCTACACACGTGCAGTAGTTTATTATTCACTGTCTTTATACATTTCCCCATCATTGCCATACAGCCTAATATGCACCCGTTATGGTTATTATTATACACTCATGTACTGTAATTCAGTGTGCAATCATAACATCAGAGCTGTCGTCGAGCAGCCTAAAGGCCGGCTATATGGCTATATCAGTCCGACTTATTTTCGCACCTTCACGTGTACAAAACAGAGAAAAGACGTTTAAGGCTCATGGTTTTATCAGATGCGTTTTTATGTTGTGGGCTGACATTTTAAAAAGGGGTGCGTTGCTTTACAGCGAGACAAACTGTACAAAGTATTTATGCAATTATAATGTTTCCTTTTTTTATGATTGATTATTGTACTTTTTCAGCAAGTTGGGTTACTTGTTGCATGTCTAACACAGCTGACTTTCTGTGTCAGTGCATTGTACATGTTTGGCATTATTATTGTTTCCTCTGTTTTTTTTTTTTTTTGTTTTTTTTTCTTGTTTTATTTTTCCTCCTCACTTGTATGGCATTATCGGATGAGTTGATTGTGAAGCCCAGAGAGTTGTGTACAGAGCAGCCAGGTATGCTGAAGGTGTGCCCCAGAAACTCCTTTTTGTACTCTATGTATGAAAATCAAAGACTGATCAAGGAAAAAAACATACAAAAAACTAAAGAAACAAACGGATTCTCTTTTTTTGGTGGTCTTGTGTTAGACTGCATTGCTACAGTATCTGGTGTGCAATCTGTGGTAGCTGAATGTTCATTGTGCATTTGTGTTCAAGTACTTCATTGCCCCTCCTCCTTCCCCGTAGAGTAACCCTGAACTGTACTGTTACTATAATGCAATAGATCTGGTACTCATCCTTTTAATTTAATTTCAATTAAATCCTTGCTGTTTACCACCAGCAGCCTCCACCTTTCTGTGTGTTTCAAATGTAGTCATGTCTTAATTTTTTAGTGTGGCCTGCATATTACACATAAACAAAGGCTGGGATTTAACAGAATACATCACTGGAGCATTGTTCTGTATTTACTGAATTTTCCTCTTATATTAAATTAACTCCAGCCGTGTTTGTTTATGAACTTGTTTATGAAGGTCTGCATGCTGCTTCTAGAGAAGGACACTCAACAAACAGCTTCTTTACAAGCACTGAACTTCCTGCTGAAGCCAAAGTGGACTGATAAAGCGGTATGACCCGCAAGTTATTATTATTTAAGGAAGCTTTTCTGAGGGATCCGGTCTTTTCAGTAGTGAATGTGTTCATGAACGATAAGCCTAGCGCCAGTGTTGTACTGGAGTAAGCCTGTGTGGTAGATTACCACTTTAATGTCAAGTTAGTGTAGACTAACTAATGTGAAGTAATACATTAGTGGACATAACTAAACATGGTTATATACTTACTTAACAGTAGTTAAGCATTGTAACCATGTTAACTAATGCATTACATTATGTTAGTCAATACTTAATGTTACGTAATAACAAATGTTATTGAGGTATTATTGATCATAGAGAGTGTATTATGTTTTTAAATTAATTAGAATTATCTAGTATGCTGAGTGTGGCAACAGAGGCCCAATAAGTTTGGGACACACACACACACACTATATCTATATATATATATATATATATATATATATATATATATATATAGAACTTATCAACTTTTTTAAAGTCAGGGGGGGAATTTGAGCTCTCAGATAACTCTGATTTTAATAAGCTAATTAGGACTATATGGTCTTCATAAGGAAACGGCAGATGATGCAAATTTCAAATCTTTATAAGTACTTTATGATCTCCTCGAGCCTTTCCCAACACTCATCTAAACAAGCCTGATCCATTGTGGAAACTTTGGACCGATAAAAAAGAACCTTTAAGCCACAATGTGTGAAGGTATACTCTTTGGACACCCGTGGTTCTTTAAAGGTTCTTTAGTTTAAAAAATTCAAGATTCAAGAGTTTTATTGTCATATACACAGCATAACAAGCAGTTACATTGTACAATGAAATTCTTACTTTGTAGTTCCTCCATTCCCGACAGCTTTAAAAAATAAATATCAATATAAAACGAGAGAGAAAAATAAGAAGTATAATATATATATATATATATATATATATATATATATATATATATATATATATATGTATATATATATATAAACACTAAGTAAAGGAAGGGAGAGTACAGTACTGTATGGATGCAAGTAAGGTGCATATGCATGTGTAAAGTGCGCTGTGCAAGTACAAAAGTAAACAGTATGGTATAACAAGTATAACAGTAGCAGCAGAATATGTATTGCGCTCATATTAATGGGTGCATGTCAGAGTTCAGCCAGTTTCAGGGCGGAGGGCGGGAGAAGGTGTTCACTGATGGCTTGTGGATAAAAACTGTCTGTCAGTCTGGCTGTTCTGGACTTCACACTCCTGTAGCGTCAGCCCGACGGTAGGAGCGTGAAGAGGCTGTGTTGGGGATGTGTACTGTCCCTGATGATACTGTGGGCCCTCCTGATGACCCTGGTCATGTAGATGTCCTGCAGTGAGGGGAAGGCTGCTCCGGAAATGGACTGTGCAGTCTTGATCACACATGGTCCTATATATATTCATGAACTCACAAACACTTACTTAAAGGGTTCTTTGGGTTGGAGTATGTGCTGCAGAGGGTTCTATATAGCATCATAAAATGTTCTGCTATTGATATGATGTCAGTTTGTAATAACAGCAGAACCACCACAGCGCCCAAAACAGAAATAAAAACACAGCCTTTCCTAAAACAATCATCTTTTATATCTTTTACCCTCAGTGATGATTTAATCTGAGCTACAGTCTGAAGAGAGTTATGTGGAAAACATCTTGTGTGGTTCCTGTACTAAAGAAAAAGACAGACATTTGACAGGCTGATACTAACTTGTCTGAGACAAGTTAGTAAGGACATCTCTTGAGCCTCTGCTGATGATGCTGTTATCTACCTGCTGGATCTATCTATCTATCTATCTATCTATCTATCTATCTATCTATCTATCTATCTATCTATTTATCACCTTTTATACATTAATTCATCATTAAATCATCATCTTAATCAGCATCCACAAATAAATGGTGTGAAGCTGGTGGTGTTGACGGTGAGATGATGGTGGTGTTTGACAGTGTGGAGCTAGTGCCGTTGATGTTGAGATGATGGTAGTGTTGATGGTGTGGAGGTAGTGGCGTTGATGTTGAGATGATGGTGGTGTTTGACGGTGTGGAGCTCGTGGCGTTGATGTTGAGATGATGGTAGTGTTGACGGTGTGGAGCTAGTGGCATTGATGTTGAGATGATGGTAGTGTTGACGGTGTGGAGCTAGTGGCGTTGATGTTGAGATGATGGTAGTGTTGACGGTGTGGAGCTAGTGGCGTTGATGTTGAAATGATGGTAGTGTTGACAGTGTGGAGCAAGTGGTGTTAATGTTGAGATGATGGTAGTGTTGACAGTGTGGAGCTAGTGGTGGTACTGTTAAGATGGTGGTGCTGATGTTGAGACGATAATAGTGTTGGTGTGATGCTGGTGGCGTTGATGTTGAGATGATGGTGGTGTTTGACGGTGTGGAGCTCGTGGCGTTAATGTTGAGATGATGGTAGTGTTGATGTTGAGATAATAAAAGTGTTGGTGGTGTGATGCTGGTGGTGTTAATGTTGAGATGATGGTGGTGTTCAGCAGATCAGCAGAAGCTCTGCTTGACTGCACAAGTACTCCTTCAGACTCCAGACGGAAGTCAGGGGACAATAACCATTTAAAGCCTAAACCTGAACAACTGAACACTTACAGCCTGCTGAACCGGAGAGTACAGGCTGAACAGGCTTTAGTGAGAGTACAGCGCCGCAGAGTGGAGAGAGAGAGAGAGAGAGAGAGAGAGAGAGAGAGAGAGAGAGAGAGAGAGAGAGAGAGAGAGAGAGAGAGAGAGAGAGAGAGAGAGAGAGAGAGAGAGAGAGAGAGAGAGACGCTCAGACACTGACAGAGAGTGAGAGAGGACACGCAGGGCTGGTAACTCACCGACACCACACAACAAACAGACCCAACACCTGCGGACAGACAACAAATGCGCGCGGTCTCCTCCAGTGACAGGCGCCGAGCGGGTTTCCGACACTGCCAGGATCCTCTGAAGCGTCGCTCGCTCACTAGCCCTCTGATGGTCCGCTGTAGCTCCAGTTAAAACGGATTAGCCGAGCGGACACTGCTCTTAAACCCTGCTTTCCTCTTTCTGCGCTATCTATGCACCTGTAAGCGAAAATGACGGAGCTGAGAAAGCGAGGAGCTGCTGGAGGCGGAGACCCTGACAGCACCGAGAACATCAGCGACAAGGTAACCTTAACTTAGCTAACATTAACCCAGACTGGACTAGGTGACTAGCTAAGACAGCTAGGCCGGCTAAACTGGTCAGCGGTGAAGAACACAATACTAACCAGCTGACCTGTGAGTCCGGCTAAGTGGCCGACAGGACTGCTACTCACTTGACTGGACAGCGGAAGCATTGACGTTAGCGAGCTAGCATTAGCTTGTCGCATTGGTTTCATGGTACGTTGTTCATGTTGAACAAAAAGCCCTACAGACTTCTTTATGACTGAATATCTGAATTATTACTGGCTCGTTTTCGTATTGAATTGACGTTTGACATAACAGTGTTGCTGAGCTCCACACATCAGTAGCTCTAGGCTTAGCTAGTTAGCTAAGTGGAGTTATGTCAGCTAGTTTCGACTCCTGTCATATGCAGTGGTAGTGTTTACATAAAGAGACTTGACTAACTGAAGTTACTGTACCAGCTGAGATAAACAGCCCGCCGGGCTCTTTTTGTGTTGAACTAAGTCAGGTGTCAGCAGACCAGCTAGCCTCAAATTTGCTTGCTAATGCAAGTGGAGTCTAAACCAGAAGGAGGAGGAGGAGAAGGAGGAGGAGGGGGATCTATCATTGAATTAGTCAAATGTGCTGCCCACAAGCTGAATGTTTCCCTGATGCAGTAACTTCCCTCCAGCTCCATGACCAAGCCAGCATAGTACACTGTTTGTTGTACTTAATAGGCTTTAATCTGTGTTTGGATGTGTTGTTACATGATGGGAAGGTGAGATGAGCCTGAACTGGACTAAAGAATGAAAATAGTAAAAGTAAAACTTCCATAAACGTAAAATTTAAAGGTCATCGCAGTATTTTCTCATCCTTTCTTTATAATTCAAGAGTTGCGATGTAAACAGAGTCATCCAGAGTGGTTTGAGGAGCCTGTCTGTTCATAGTGGGGTGATGGTTTCCATACATCCATTTAAAGGAGCAATGTGTAATATTTTTAGTGTAAAACTTTACAAAATTAACTTGATTAACAGAATGTGAAGTAATAACAGTTTTGACTGTATGTCAAGGACATCTATGCATTGTGTTGCAGAGATATCTACTGAAGATAACATGTTAACAAGCTAGCCCCAAACCAGCCTGCTTGTAATACCCCTTAGTGCTTCAAGAGGCAATAGTGAGTCATTGTAGCATCAGATTAAATTAGTTTGACATAATAAGAGAGAGCTGCTGGGGCTACAGCGTATTCTACTGTCTCGTCAGTCGTGTTGGTTCTGTTCTTTGTTAGATCATTTATGGACAGGTAGACAATGGAAGAAACTGTTAACGCAATGTCGACTGAAGCTCTTGGCAAGTGATGGCTTACGTCAAGAAACACATTCCGCTTTAGACAAACAAAAGTATGTGGCATTAATATATATATATACATATGTACAAATTGCTCCGTTAAAGGTGCCATAAAAGGAAACTGAACTATACTCAGTTTAATAAAAAGCCTTAATACTCAGTTTAACCCTAAGCCTAAACACTGTTCCATTTACAAAAGAGGTTTGTAAAGTGGGCTGATTCCATTTAACAGTTGTGGCTAATTAATATTAATACCCCCAACATTTACATACAACATTAAAACAACAGAAAGAAGAAATCACTGTAAGTGTCCATGGACACGGTTGATGTTCATCTTTAAACAAGGCTGAATTTGGCTTCCTGTTCGCCAACTGTCGCACTGTTTAAGGTGGAAAAAAAAAAATTAAAAGAAACTGGTGAATAGAAAGCCAACTACATGGCTAATAAGATGTTGGACAACTTCAATTCCAAATTGCTAGAGACTGAAAAGAGGAGAAGGTCCACCTTTATTAGAATCACAACCCCAACATCAGCCTGTAAGTAGCAGCCATGCTGTGTGATCACTGTGATGGTTGAAGCCGATCACTTAAACTGAGAGATTCATAGTGAGTAACAGCCTTAATTTACTTTGTGTTGATGTCCATATCAAACTGCAAGTAACTAATGTTAGCATAGTATGACAGTCTAGCTTATTTAAACTGAGGTTCATTGAATATTTTCTCTGTGTGGTCAGAGCAGTGTCTCGCTATAAACCAACCAATCAGAGCAGAGCTCATCGAATTACTCATGAGCTCACCAAAAAGGGAAGAGCTAATTTCGTTCTAGAGCCACATCATAGGGTGTAAATGGGCATGTAAAACCCCATCTGGACATTTTTTTTACCCTGACCAAATCCACATACCTTCTATGTAGAGATCAGAGAATTTAAATTCTGAAAAAATGTATTCTGTGGAACTTTGTTAGGTGCTACTTCTATGTTTTGGGGATTTATCAGATTAAATAAAAGTAAGATGATGTCACAACATGAAAGCAGATTCATTTCTATCACCAGTATGCTATTCCCTGGAAATGGAATATCATCAATTATCAGCCATTAACTTACAGCTCCTAAAGCTCTTAATGCTCGTACTACACAGGCTTTTTGAGTATTTGGGAACCTGTGAATGCATCTGGTGTGCTGTGTTTAATGTGATTGTTTTGGGTATGATATGGTTTAGGGTAAAGTTCCTGTGTGGTTGTTGACCCTGAATTTGCATCAAAGTCCTGAAAGAAATCAATGTCTTTGGATGCCGGTGTGCAGTAGCGGAGACTTCGTACAGACAGTATTTCTCAAGGCCTGTGTTAGTGTGTGAGAGACTGTCGTGTAGCTGAGGTCATCCAAATATTTGGTGAGAAATAAGTCAAACTTGGAGTTATGAATAACAAACTGCAAACAAACAGGAATAAGTAGCTGCTTTCCCCCATAGCAGTTTATGCCCGTTCATATAATTTGCTTGCGTTTCGTTCCTGCATGCTGGCCTAAAGCCTTTCAGTAAGACTAGCAAAATCGACATGCTGCACAGAGAACATGGCAAACACAAATTTTCTGGACAGTCATATGTCTGAGCATTAGTGTATTGGTCACAGACAAGGTCTGTAGGAAGATCTGTGCTGACAGTATGGGCTTTTATAACTGCTTCCCATTTCATTAGCAGCATAATAAAGAGCCTGCTTGTCATGGTAAGGCTTTTAGCATGCTAGTATTGACTTTATGGCTGTTGGCTATTATTGAAAATGTTCTGAAATACCATGGATCTGTTTTAAAGGTTAGGTTATCCCTAGGTTCATATTTGTGTTGTATACCCGGTGCATTGGTTCATCACTGCTTTGGTCTTCACCTTTTAACCTTCATAGATAAAACAAGCCTTGCCCTAAAAACTTGCCCAATACAAAGCCTTCACCAAGACTATTTTGTTAGCACACATTAGTCTTTAACTGCAGGCTGCAGTTAGATTCATCGTTTCAAGGTCAACCTGCTCATTCCGTTAGCATTGTCTGCCCTTTTTAATGAACCAGCCTTTTTATTAAACCTTTTTGACTGAGCTGGGTGATGCTAGAAGCTTCTGGTTTCGCAGGCTCAAAAGGGAGCCCAGTCTTTGCAGCCTGCTTGCTGCAGCTGGGCACTTTGTCTTTTCTCTCTTTTTAGCAGAAGCAGAAACAGCAGCCTGTCTCTGCTGAGCCATTAGTGAACAGCACTCTGCTCAGTTTACCGCCTCAGCTGCCGCTTTGAGCTCAGTGTAGCATGATGACCTCCCTGTGGTGGCCACACTTGGAAGGCGGATAGGCCCAGTGTTGGATGTCTGTGTCAGAATCTGAAATGGCTCCCTGTTCTAAAATACAGTGGGTACTTTTGTGGCTCCCTCTGTTGGACACTGTAATCAGTTTGCAGTATGTTTGCCTAAGTTAGCCGGTTGGCTAACATTGGATATCAGGAAAGCCATATAGGGTTTTGTGCTTCTGTCCCAAAAAAGTCAGAAGTGAAGTAATTTAAACTAAGGACTAATCATTCTTCAAAGCATGTAGTTCTAATTGTTTGTGTATTTAATACTGAAACCAAAGATACTGAAGCAGGACCACTGTGTAGTTAGCGTCATTCTGCAGTTTGGGCTGGCCTATAAAAACTCATTAGAAATGTTTTCTGCCAGACATCACTGGAGCATGTTAAGGACTCATATAAAACCAATACTGCTATAATCTAAGCTAATGTTACTATGCCCTTGAATTGCTGTAAAGGCATTGTTCTGACAAGTGGTGTCTTATCGAAATGTCCTACCACAGTACACATGTCGCTCCATACATAAAAGCCATTAGGTGGTGTGATATTTTTGTAGCTTCATCAGGATACTACCCGTGCTTCAAGGGTTTCTTTTTTTTTTTGCCAGTTTTTTCTTATTCAGATCTTTCCATTCAAACCTTAAGGCAGTGCAGCAGTTAGCTATCGCAAACATTAGCAAACGAGATGATGAAACAACACTGACCTATTGGTTTGTGTGAAGCAGCAAGCAGTAGAGTAAGCTAAAGTTACCCACGAAACCAGCCCAGCAGAAACCAAGCCACCCCCTCACCTATTCAAGCTGAAGTCGCTTTTTCGTCAGCCTCTTGAATTTTCCCATTCCACCCTAAATGACAAAGCGGTTGCATCAGGCGTTGTTTAAAGTGAAGATGAAACATTCAAACAAGAAGCTGGAGATTGTAGTTCTGAAGTGTGTCCAGTATTAAAACCTATTTAGGGAGTCAGCTTGTTAGGTCTCAGTAGTGATACTAAGTCTATATTGTCAACACAGATCTTTCTATGGGTGTGTACTGAATTGGCCTGAGAGCACAAGCTTGTGGTACTCGTCAAAGCGATGAAGAATGAAGATGAAGAACAGATAACTGCATTGTAACCTACATGACCTAACACAAAAACCTGTTCCTCAGAAAACGTCTTTTAATGTAGCCACATTCTGCACATGAGCAGACACTACCACACTGGCAACGTTTGCTGGTTTATTTGGTTATTACAGCGGCAGCCAGACGCTATTGGTTTTATGATGGCAATTCACATGTGGCAGTATTCATATTTTGATTGTTTGATGACCTCGTAATTCAGACGGTCCAGTGATATTTAGGAGAAAAATGTTCATTAGACAAATCATATCAGCTTTGATCAAGAAAGGGATGCAACAGTTTAAAACTCTTTAAAACTGAAGCTTGTTATGTCTATTGCTGGAAAACTAGAAAGCAGGACGTTACAGTGAACCGGCCTCGGTGTAACAAGGGTGTGAAATATCTGCTCTGCATCCTGTAGGGACAGTGCCTATCTTAGTTTAGTAACACTGTGTAAAAAGATCTACAGCATGATGTAGGAAAGTTATTCTAGTCATGTTATTCGAAGGCCAGATCAGGATCAATTGTGACACCAAGGCTTTGTCAGGGGTTGTCTTTCACACAGTCCTCTCATTAAGTTGAAATGTATCGTCTGGTTTGGTTAAAATATATATATTTTTTATAATGGTACCTAGTGGCAGCATGTATAAGGCAAATTATATAGGTCCTACGACAGAGCCCAGTGGAACACCACACTTTATTTTTGTGTGAACAGATGATTCGCTGTTTACAGTTAGACATACTAACTTTATAGCGATATCTCGGGTCTCTGAGCTACAAAAGAGCTTTTCCTGTTAGTCCTACAAACTTTTCTTAGAGTGGTCTGTTATGTCAAATGCGGCACTACAGTCAAGGAGAGCCAGTAATGATATGTTTCCATCATCAGAAATAATTAAGGATACAGTGTTTTTATATAGTTTTCACTATTATGATGGTCAGTTGTCCATGTACTTTTGGTCATATACTGTAGTATGTATTAGTGAGCGTGTGGGCGGTTCTGGAGTAAGTTTACTGATATTTGAGTATCGTGTCCGATGAAACAGATATATGATTATTAGAGATTACTGAACATAATGATACATGAGCAAGTGGAATTTACACCGAACCACTTTGTACGCCGTGCACTTTATGACTAATAGGGTGTGGGTGTGTTTCAAATCACTGACTCTCGACTTCCCTATATGGCTTATCCTGCTTTTTTAGTTTTCCTTAGAAAGACTTACGCAGCAGGACCATTTTCATGTCATGTTTGTACCAGTCATTTAACTGGAGCAAATTAATGTTCTATATTTAGGACTATAAATCACTATGTTTGTAGTGGTAGGGTAGTTCTGTTTACGCTCACAGTGGTTATTACTGTAGATACATATTATTAAAGATACTTGCAGATACTGTTTTTTGCCTGCATTAACTTCCGTCCTTGCCAGCAGCAGGCGGCGTGAGGGGGTCTCATTTTTGTTAGTGCGCTGCACACATAAGAAACATCTCCTAATCAGCCTCTGCTTTTTTTCTGCCACCACCTCTGCAAAGTGTATAAAAGGGACAGTGAAAAATGAACCTGGGCAGCTGTCTCTCACATAGTGCAAAAGTCTTCAAAAGGGGATTCCAACGGAGGCCAGTTTTTCTCTTTAAACATGGTTGATCTTGCAGCTTTCTCCTGCATGCTCCTTAGCTCTGATAAAGCTGTACTAGGCTCACGCAATAGCAAAGAAACAGAATAGAGAACAGACACTGTAGTTTTGTGAGCCACTTAACTATGTCTCTTTGGGTTAGATGTGGTTTGCATAGCACAAGGCCTCTGGGGTTGTTCCCCTGCTGCCTAGGGGATTAGCGTTAGTCTCATTTCTGGAGGCAGCTGATCAGAGGGCTAGGCCTGCTTATTGGCCTCATTCACAGGATGGCAGATGATAAAGCGGATCGGTGGAAGACTTATGGTCAGAGCGGTCTGAGCCAGTGGAGGTCCAGTTTCATATGATGTATTATTGTCTACAAATGCTGAGGGAGGAAGGGAAAATGTTTGAGAAAGTACTCAATGACCATTCCCTTGACTGCCAACTACAAACTCTCTAGGAAGGCCAGAATGTTGTTGTAGTTTGACAAATAATTGCTATCTATAATGGTCTGGTTTTTATAAACCTGAAGTGGTGCTCTAAATCTAATGAAAGTGGCACTGTAAAAAGCTGTTTCTTTTGTCCAACCTTAAACAAATGACTCTGTATTTGTTACAAGCAGTCATACATTCTACTCAAAAATAGGACTTTATTAAATAAACAAATGATTTTAATCAAAAGTAAATTAAATTGATGGGTGAAATAAACCTATTTAAATTCTTGTAACAAATTAGAGTAAATTTTTAAGTGGCACTCTCATTGCAGTTGTAAGGAGAGGGACATGGCCAAACCAAAAAAATAGGTTTGTGAGGTTAAAACAACAAGCACGCTAGGCTCTGCTAAATATTGTGTTGTACCAGGACAGAACTACATGCATGATCATATTGTAAACTGCCAGCAAAAAGAAGCAGCTTTATATCTGTTTATATATTCAGAATTAAGTTACTGCGGGCTAGGCATGGCTGTGGGTATGTATCACAGTCCACAGCGGATATCTTACAGTAAAATATTTTACAAGCTGTTTCATTTCCACTTTCTTTTAAAGTAGAAATATGTAGGTTTAAGCCCATGGTGTATAAATCTTGGATAATAACCTGGATTTCAGTCTTTTATTTGATGTCTGTTGCCTTACACCTCATTGTACTCTCGTTGAAGTAAAGGTAAAGGTACATTCTGGGTGTTGATTTTGCTGTTGCTGATGGCCCAGCTTGTCTCTCAGTTGTGTAGGGTCCTCAAGTGGAGCTCGGTCTGTTGTGGGATAAATGAAATTAAGGTGATCAAGGGTGGGTTGTGCAGTCACCGTTCCTCCGTTGTCATGTTGGTTATAACCAATGGGTTTGCTGCAACAAAGCATGCGGCAAGTAGATAGAGTCGTAGTAGGATTGTTGTAGTGATGTCCAGTTGCCAGGTCCCCTCACACCCATTTAATGAATGTTAATGGACTGTTCCCTTGTGTTTTAATGTGATTGTGATGCCAACGGCATGAAAATCAGACGTGTAATGGTGTGGAGTGGAAAGCGCACTGCATGGTCTACATTTCAGGGGTGGAAAAGCTTTCTTTGGTGTTTACACTGGTTTTAATGGGAGGATGTGAGGGAAATTTAGTTTTCCAATTGCAGCAGGAGAAAATGTAATAAACTACAGAAGCGAGTATTCACTATGGAACGTATCTCATCCTAAAACATACCTACATGGGGAAAACGTGCACCAAAACGTGTAGTGCTCCGATAGTCGAAAAGACGGTAAACAATCTACAGACCCAGTTAGAGGGTTAGAGGAGTCTCAGGTAGCTGAGTAGATCTTCAGAGCTTGTAGTTGCATAGCTATCTTCTTATCACTTAGTGAGAGACCAAGATTTTCATTTATTTAGTTTCTAGTTAGTTTCCAAAAAGCGGTTAGAAGTATGTACTGGAAAGGTCGCATCCATTTTGAGGTAGGAATGGCAGAGAGATGAAAAGCCGAGTGCATAGTCTCACTTATCTTTTTGTCTGCCTTCTCACTATCTCTACATCCCCGGGCACGCACCTTTTGCCTTTAGAGCCCTGGAATATCACCAAGTTCACGCCTTCCCCGTAGGATCATTTTTAGCCGTTGTTGTTGGATCAGTGCTATACCAGAGCTGTTTTTTAACCTTCTGCATATGTTTCTTTGGGAAAGCATGGGGCGAAGTACTAATTTGCTTCCTAAATTCCTAATTCTTACATCAGACTATATTTACAAATGGGACTGCTGGTGAATCTGCATGAATGCTGCAGTGAGTGAGTGACACACTCAGCACTCAGGACTCCAATGAACTGTCTCGACAGGAATGCAGCGTCTCCCCTCATATAAAAAGTTGAGCAGAAAGGGCTTCCCTTTACAAGCGTTTTAATCTGAAGTTTTCAGACTTGAGTGACCCCTCTTCTCTACTGAGTTTGCTCACCAATTACCTCTTCACGGGTCGCTATTGGAGGCCAAGGATGGGACGGAGAGTCCGTGAATCTCTCTTTTCCTAATTTTTAGACCATTTTCATCTTGTTGGGCTTATGGCCCATATTTTAGCGCTGAGGAGTTCATGAATAAGGCAGTAAGAATCCCCAGAACACAGGACAGGTAAATTTTCGAGGCGATGAGGGAGAAAGACTAAACCAACACAAGGGCTTTGAGTTATGTGATTTGTTACCACTAGGTGTCCTATGGCTGGAGTTTCAAACAATATAAACCATGAAGTTCCCTCAGAAAACTCGTCAAACAAACTTATGCAAAAACAGTACCTCCATTAACAAAGACATGGTGCAGGGACAATGATAGGAGAACAGGATGGGAGGCCCATGTATGGCTCAGGAGTACACTGACAAGCAAGAGGTGAGGCATTAGCATTACATTAGCAAATATTATCCAGTAGTTAATAATACAGTGATTATATTTCCTGATATTAGTTTTTTCAACGGTTTAATTTAATTTTTAACAATATACATAATGCAACTAGTGGAGGATATAAAAAGCATAGGAAAAAAAAAACCAAAAAAACACATACGTATATTGCAGTATGACAATTAATGCACTGCCAGATAGAAAATTCTGCAGGTTTGAGTTTTGCACAGCAGTTTCCTTCTTCTGGATTGCCTGGCAAAAGTATACTGTTTGGAAAAACCCTTATGATGGGTTCCCTTCTGTGACTTATTCAGGGTGTAGCTTGGTTTGTTTGCTGTGCTGCCCTCTGTGTTTTTATGATATATACTTTGTGGAATCCAGCGGCATGACGAGTTCCTGATTTCAACTGAATGAGTAAGGTGGGGAAGGAAAAATTTACTTACACAAAGCATTTCATATTATAGCTGATCCTCATGCGTCTCCTCTTAAGTTTATTGTAGTTTGTGGTTAGTGTGAAGGACTATCATTGGGTTTGCTGCCTGACAGGCCACAGTTGTAGAAGCCCTGTCTAGGGCTAAATCCAAGATGACAGATTTATGAAGATTAGTGCGACATTACCGGTCTTAACTTGGACGGACGAGAGCCACAAACCTCCAGCTTCAATTGGGGGATGGCATTACAAATTGGCTGCAGTTTACTTCAGCTGTACACAGACAGCTCACACAGGATATACATAGTGATGTCTGTAAACAGTCAGCCATGTCTAGGTGGACTTGATGAAAACTGCAGTAGCTGCAGTCGAGTCATGAATGAACCACAGGATGCGATGCTTTGTTTTGAACTGCTGAAAGCTACAGGGCTATGTACCGTAAATTCAAGTTTTTTTTAAATCTCAGTCGACCTGATACATCATGTCAGTGCGGAAGTGATATGCAGCTTCAGGGCAAAATGATGTGGTTAGTCTGAGTTTGTTTATTTATTGAAAGGATACAATCCATTTGTCCTTCACCAGAACAGAAATCTAGTTGCTTTTTTAAAGCCTGGTTACAACAGTGGTTGGCCAAAGGGGTTTTTGTTTCGTAGGTGATTCGAAGCTACTGCCGAACAGTCAAGAAGATA
>JAMWET010005684.1:0-17570 GCA_024036415.1 Prochilodus magdalenae
AACATACAAACCAGATGTCCAAAAATGGGGACACTAACAAATTGTGAATAAAAACGGAATGCAATGGATTGGAGGTTCCCAACATCTAATATTTATTCAGAAATAAACACAAATTCACAGAGCAAGTAAACTGAGAATGCATCATTTTAAGGAAAATCTTGTTGTTCAAAATTTAGGCATCGACAAATCCAAAAAGTTCGGGACAAGGGCCATTTGTTACACTGGTGGCATCCCCTTCTTCTTACACACCTCACAGACTCTGGGGACAGAGGAGCCAGTTTTTCTCAAGTTTAGAAATAGTAATCTCTCCCATTTCAGTCTAATACAGGCCTTAACTGTTTTAATCGTCTGGTGGCCTTCTTTGTCGCACCTTCCTCTTTATGATGTGGCCAATGTTTCTCTATAGGTGAAAGATCCTAGCACTGGCGGGCTGCATTTCAGTACTGGAATCCCTTCTCCTACGTAGCCATGATGTTGTGATGCTGCAGGATGTGGTCCTGGCTGATCTTGTTTGAAAAATTGCAGGTCTTCACTGAAAGAGATTGACGTCTCGATGGGAGCATATGTTTGTTCTAGAACCTGAACATAAGTTCTCTGCATTAAGGTTGCCCTTTCCAACATGCAAGCTGCCCTGCCACAAGGCACTCATGCAACCCATACCATCAGTGAGGCAGGCTTTCTGAACGGAGCGTTGCTAACTTGGGTTACCTTGTCCTCTCTGGTCCGGATGACATAGCGTCCCAGTGTTTTCCGTAAAGAACTTCAAATCGTACTCATCCTGACCATAACAGTCCCTTCCATTTTTTTACGGCCTTGACCCCTTACCGCACAGCGATTGTTTTTCCAGATTCTCTGAATCTTTTTGATGATGTTATGCACGGTTGATGATGATAAACTTAAAAGTATTTTGCTATTTTACGCTGGGTAACAACCATTGTCGGGATTGTGCATTTAAAAATCTTTCGCGCAACAATGGTGAAATTGGTTATCATTTTACCATCTTGGCTTCAGAGAGACACTGACACTCTGAGAAGCTCTTTTTATACCGCAATCATGTTGTCAGTTTTGAACCTAATTAGTGTTTTAATTGGTCTTCCAGCTGTTCGTTATATGCTCAATTTCCTCTTTCCATCCACTTATATGCTACTTGTCCCCAACTTTTTGTGGGATTTTGTTGACGCCATGAAATTGCAAACAACATAATATTTTCCCTTAAAATTGCAGTACCATTCTCTCAGTTAAACTTTTGATGTGTGATTTGTGTTCTAGTGTGTGTTTTTTTTTCTAAAAAATATTAGATGTTGGCACCTCCACATCAATTGCATTCCAGTTTTGTATTCACAATTTGTTTTAGTGTCCCCCACACTTTTTTTGGAATCCGGTTTGTAGTTAATAAATAAAACTAAAACAAGCAGAGCCTCTTTAGAGATTCAGAGAATAGGGTAATGTTAAATCTCAGTAATGCAACACTATGGGTTTCAATTCCATGAGCAATGCGTACTTGTGTCTGTTGTACATCTATTTTCAAACTGTTAGTCCAGAGAACATTGGCTCTGTTTTTGCTTTGATGTTGAAAAGAATACACCCCACCAGCAGAGCAGAGGATCTACAGAGTGCCATGACAGAAACAGTATCATTTGGATTAAGAAACAGAGAACTTTGTGACGTAGCCACTGAATGAACCCTGTCCAGTTGGCAACAAACAGCATACTTGTGTTTAAAGTTTTAACCATGCCGTTCTCTTGACACCTAAAATTCGAAAATTAATCATGAATGAATGGCAGTAAAAGGATAAACTTCGTTTATTTTAACATTAAGGCCCTTCCAAAAAAAAAAAAGGTGACACAGTGTTTGATCTTTAGTTTGAGCCAGCAGCTGTCTATTCCATAAAACATGGGGGTTTTTTATATATTACTAAGGGACGAGGAGTTTATTCTCTCTTCCAAGCTAAAGAATTAACTTTTTGGCATACCACAATCAAGTCAAGCCTTTTCTGGGCTTCTGATCCAAAACTTTTGGCTGTCACTATTTACTAGACTCCAGGTACCACCACGCCTCCAAACACAGAAATTTTACACATATCATGCAGGATGATGCAGCATGGTTTTATCAAAAACGCAATCACAAACATAACTAAATATAAACATTAAGCTATCTGTAATTCTGAAAACTGTTTTACAAAAAACATTGTTTTTGTTCACAGACTACCTCACATTCCAGCAGGGAATAAGCACAAGGAACTTCGAGTAAATACCATAACTGTCCGCCCTACCAGCTCAACATATTTACATGCTTTTGAAGAGTCTGCGATCAGCTAACTATGAGTTCTGGCACTCTACACGTGAGGCCTCACATCGACCTCCTGCATATCTACAGCTGAAGACAAGCCAGTGCTAGGGCGCGCTACAGCGATATGCTAATGCAAAGACACATGTGAATATGTCCTTACATAAAAGCAGGTCATAGCAAAGAAGTAAAAAAGAGTAACACGGTGGGCATGTTCAGCACCACTGGCTTGGCAACCACTGATTGTTTCTGTACTTTGTTTTGGCTTTTATATTTTACTAGCTAGGTACGACAATTCACCCCACTTAGAATAGATTAGCGAGGTTGCCAGTCAGTGGAGTTCATTTAAAAAATGGATGCCTGCACGTATTGGTAAAAAAAAACCATGAGTTGTGTTATCAGTCCCTCTATTATTCAGAACACACTCGACTTCTGATCTTTCCATCCTGCACTGTTTCTCTATTCTTCATTAGGCATCACGTGATTGGAGGAGTTGGATGCGATAGTTTCTGCTGGGGAATGTAGTGAGTGGGCAGGAAAGAAGCTTTCAGCAGGTAAGACAACTCGTCACCTACGGGCAGCAAAGCTTTCCACGCAGCCGCCACGCTCACAGGAGTGACCCAGGAAGTGCACTAAGGAAAAAGATGCACTGTAGATGGACAAAAGGTCTGTGTTTGTGGACACTCCTGGGTGGATTGACCTCTTGTCTGACTGACGGGCTGAAGGCCGATTCCGGAGATTGTCAAATGCATTGATGTCTCAGACCCTGGACCCCATGTCCTCCTCTTGGTGCTGCCCATCGGCCGCTTCACCAGAGAAGAGATTGACACAGTCGAGCAGATCCTGGAGGCCTTCGGAGAAGAAGCCAGCAAGTACATGATGGTCCTGTTCACCAGAGGAGATGATCTGGAGGAAAAGACCATGGAAGACTATTTGGAAGGTGTTCATCCAGACCTGAAGAAAGTCACTGAGACGTGTGGAGGAAGATACCACGTCTTCAATAACAGAGACAAAGAGAACCTCGAGCAGGTCTCCACTTTACTGAAGAATATTAAAATAATGGTGGAGAGAAATGAAGGCAAACACTACACAAAATCTATGTATGAGAAGACGGCAGAACAACTGAAAGAAAAACGGGAACTGCAAAAGATTCATCTGAGACTGTCGAAAGAGGCATGTGAGGAATATATAAGGGATTCAGATGTGAAACTGAATGATGTTGCTAATAGAAGTACAAAGACAGAGAAAAGGAAACATAGTGGTAATACAGAAGGAAAGAACTCTCAACACGGGAAAGAGCAAATCTTACTTAGGAAGGGCTAAAAATCTGGATAGTAATTTAGGACAGGCAAAAGAATTAAAACCAGAGGGCGAAAGTGAAATAGGGGAGCTAGGAAAGGAGCGGGATGAACAGAAAACAGAGAATAAAAATGTAAAGAAGGAGCTTAAGAGTGAAATAGAGGAGCTGGGAAAGGAGCAGGATGAAAAGCAAACAGAGCATGAAAATGTAAAGAAGGAGCTTCAGAGTGAAATAGAGGAGCTGCAAAAGGAGAGGGATGAACAGAAAACAGAATTTAAACGTGTAAAGAAGGAGCTTCAGAGTGAAATAGAGGAGCTGCAAAAGGAGAGGGATGAACAGAAAACAGAATTTAAACGTGTAAAGAAGGAGCTTAAGAGTGAAATAGAGGAGCTGCGAAAGGAGAGGGATGAACAGAAAACAGAATTTAAACGTGTAAAGAAGGAGCTTCAGAGTGAAATAGAGGAGCTGGGAAAGGAGAGGGATGAACAGAAAACAGAATTTAAACGTGTAAAGAAGGAGCTTCAGAGTGAAATAGAGGAGCTGCGAAAGGAGAGGGATGAACAGAAAACAGAATTTAAACTTGTAAAGAAGGAGCTTCAGAGTGAAATAGAGGAGATGAGAAAGGAGAGGGATGAACAGAAAACAGAATTTAAACGTGTAAAGAAGGAGCTTCAGAGTGAAATAGAGGAGATGAGAAAGGAGAGGGATGAACAGAAAACAGAATTTAAACATGTAAAGAAGGAGCTTCAGAGTGAAATAGAGGAGATGAGAAAGGAGAGGGATGAACAGAAAACAGAATTTAAACGTGTAAAGAAGGAGCTTCAGAGTGAAATAGAGGAGCTGCGAAAGGAGAGGGATGAACAGAAAACAGCTTAAAATGCAAAGAGGCTTTGGGGCAAGAAGTTATAAAGCTAACGAAGGAGCCTAAAACAAGAGACTGGATAGGGAAACAAAGAAAAAGAGAAAATGAAGCAGAATAGAACAGCACTTCAGAATAGTTTGGCCAGTTTAAAAAAGTGATGGAAACCAAAGCTAGATTTTATAACACATGGTCAAAATTGGTACAGGATTTTGTCTTTATTATAATGTACTTGTCATTTTTTTTGCAATTCTAAATCTCAAGCTGATTGAAAAATATGCTGCAAGATTTGAGACGGACAGTACTATGGCTTTGATTAATAAATTTACTGTACTTTAATAAAGATACATATCCCCAGTATAGAATGTCTTTATTTCAACTTACATTTTTAACTTATAGTTTTAAAGGATTTTAAACAGCAAGACTGTTTCCTTGAATCCCTTGTGTAGATGAGTAATTGTAAGAAAGCAGTTGTGAGAATTCTGATGTTCGGTTGTTTATCAATTCTGATATGTAAAAAAAAAAACACGGAAGAAATAAAATAATTTTTAAAAAAATACTAATTTAGCTAAATATATTTTTTCCATTTTGATCATAGTTTTATCAAAACTCAAGATATTGACTGTCCTCACACACACCTGCACCTTATCAGTAATCTTTGTATTTATGTTTTGACCCTTTGCCTAGATTTCCTGGTTTTGCTCTTTTGTCTATTCCTTTGGCTTTGTTTGCTCGGTTGGACAACTTCTTGCGTTTACCCAGACTTTCACGTTTTCAGGCTTGTCTCTGCCCTTTGATATGTTTGCTTTACTTACTGCTGTCTACCTTCGGCCGCTACACATGGGAATGTTTATAGAAGCATTACACAGAATTAGGACCACTTAGTTTACATGGAGTGAAATAGCTATTGATTGATTCCTTCTGGGTGCAGTTATTTTTTAAGATGAGTATATATGAGCTGTGTGATGATGTGAGGCATTGCACATCACAGAATACCTGAAGATTATGTACACTTACCTGTAACTGCTCAACTTTGTGTAAGACAATGGTCAAAAGGGAACTGAAGGGTTCACCTTAGTTTTACCTTTTTAGGCAAACCCAACCTCTGTAGAATAGGAGGGAAAAACAGAGTAAGTGGGACAGAACAGACTATGGTCGTGAACTCCAGGATCCCCTCAGGCCACTAATGGTTTAGCCCGGGGGAGGGGTAACCCGTTTAAATGTGGTGTTACTGGAGGGGGATGCCGCTCTTTTCAAGACAGAGCATGGATAGGGATCTGCATGACTTTGTAGTCATAGATCTAAACACTCTTGCCAATAGAGAATATCGTTGTCGTTTTATTTCTTTTTGTTCGTGTGAACGCGCGTTTTTCTGTAAATATGTAACTAGTGTCTTCGTTGGTGTGTAAATAAAGGTGAAGGGAAAAAACTACTCTTGTGCATACCGCACCTTTTTCCAGACCTCAAGACTATTCGCCCGACACTACCCATAAAGGGCGCCCCCTACCACGACTTTTGTCCGGTAGAAGGACGCGCTTTATCACAAGCAGAGTGTAAAAATGCTGGAATAAAGAAAACTCTTTACCTCATGCTGATTTGCCTTCCAAGATGTGTAAAGCCTTTTTGTTTTTCACTTTTTTGAAAATTAGCATAATTGCAATAACTAATTATAATCTCCATCTTTATGAGTAGCGGGACAGCACTGGTCTGTGTTTAAATGACCCCAGCCTTTTTTTGGATTTAGCAGTGCAGTTCTCAATAAACAACATAGTTAAATTAAAACCACCATGCTGAAACCACATAGGCTTCTTTGGCATGGTTTTAAAACACACAGGGAAAGGGATTATCAAAAAGTTATAACATTTCTTGGGGATTGCTACAAGGGTCAGTTTTTCTCAGTGGTAGTCACTCATGCTAAAGTATAGAGAACACTGATGAGCAGAAGGATGTTCAAGATGGTCCAACAAAAAAATGAATCCCTCAGTTCACATGTGGCATTGTTAATCAGGAACTTCATTTACTATTTGCTGTTTTGCTGTTTGGATCCCTTGACTTTGTCTTTGGTTTGCCCTATGTTTGTATTATTTACCAGTTCCTGACTTCCTACCTGTTTTTGACTCCACTCTTGTTTGTGCCCTCCTCTAATAAAACTTTTAAGCCTCTCTACGAAACTCTTGATATGTACAATCCTGGCAGTTTACTTTGCCTTCATCGAGGATGGCAGAATACGAGGCTGGTTAGCAGTTCTCCACCAAGAGCAATTATTGTGTCGTCACCAACAGCTTTTGGACGCTTTTAATCCAGCAAAGGAAACTCTTGCTCTTCAACAAACCGAACAGAGGACTCAAATGTCTCAGGTCTTGACTGACTTCAGGAATTGATTTCACAGCTACAGAACGTGAGTCCTACCCTTCCTTCAGCACGACCTCTGGCCCCTTCGGCCACTCCTATAAATATCTTCTCTGTGAGTAAGCCGAATAAGTTTGATGATAATCCTGAGAGGTGCAGTGTTTTTTGCTCCTGTGTTTTGTATTTATTAACAACTCTGTTCCTACTACTAATCAAGCTAAAGTTGCATTTGTTGTCTCCTGCTTATCCAATAAAGCCCTGGAGTGGGCTACGGCAGGTTGGTCTTGTCTCAGTCATATACCCATGATCGATTTATCGAAGAATTCAAAATCGTGTTTAACTACTCGCATGATGGCAGAGCAAGCAGAAAGTTACTGTCCCAACTACGTCAGTGGAATCGTGGCCACGGCATGAGATTAGACAGGGGCTAGACTAGACAGGAGGTGACAAGAGTGTTCATTCATCCCTGACAAAAGTCACTGATATCTGTGGAGGAAGATACCATGTCTTCAATAACAGAGACAAGAATTGTTAGCGTTATGTGTGAGAAGATGGTAGATCAAATGAAAAACAGGAAATGCAACAGGTTTATCTGAGAAAAATGATACTTGATGTCAAAGAGACAATGCAGCAGAAATTTGACAAATGTAATACAGCATAAAAACTATACTATTAAACACAACACTTAAAAAGATCAAGCTCAGTATTTTTTCTATATAAAACATGCTCCAGGGCTTTCCCATAACATGCTGTCACTGATGCAACTAATGCACAATTTTTGCTGTGCTAGATTTGCAAAGTCTGTAACTAATGTGATTAAAGGTCTAGAACTGTAATCATTAAACAATGGCTTTAATTAGAAATGTATATGGTTAACATCTGGTACCGGCTGACACAGCAGCCACCTCTACAGAGTTCACTACTGTCTAACGCACTCGGTGCAAATGTGGTTATTTTTATTACTTGTCCTTGAGTTGCATTATGCTTTTAATCTTTTTCGGGCCTCAGTAGATGGACAAATTAGTTCCTTTATAATAAAACAAGTCAGAACAATAACATAGCCTGCATTATGCGGTAGTCAGTCCTAAATGCTCTTTCTGTAGTGTGCTCTTGACTATAAGAATATTATAGCATTAGGGCAGACATTCCGGTGGTATTACCACAGGGAGTTTCATAAGCCTTAGTAAAGAAATGTAAAGATGATGGGTGGGCTATATGGAGATGTAGCTGAAGAATAATTCTGAAATAATCCCTTGTGTGATATAAGGGCCTAAGCAAGAGCGCTCAACAACCTCAGCTGGGCCACTTCCTCTAGCATAGAGACCTGCAAGTATAAAGGGGAGTGAACAAGGACATATCACTGCCTCTAAGCACTGAAACTACACCAGTATTCAACACATTCTAGAGGTGCGATGGCGCAGCGCTGGACAGGTATGTGTCCTGAAACTCATCATCTCAGTTTTTTTCCCAGGTTAATCTAACTTTTGTATTTATATAATCTACCTACTATGGCTGAGATGCAGTTGTCTACAGTCTTTACAGGGAAGTCAAGTTAAAATTCAGTTTTCATTTTATATATTTAATATTGTTTATTTTTATTGTTATTATTTTTTCTATATGGACTTCGATCTTAAAATCCAATTGAAGTGGATGATTAAGTCCTACTACAAAGTTAAAGCTTTAAACACCATTAAGATTTTGCACTTGTACAGAATATAAAATGATACCAAATAGTTTTTCTCTTAGACCAAACATAGTCAAAACATGTTTTAGTGTACAAAGTTTCTAGCTCTAGATCTAATTTCACACTAAACTGCTGAACCTACGAGATTCATGTTGCAAGCAAGCAAAACTGAGCTAAAACTAGTCTCATATTCTATTATTGTTATATAAGCAATATTATATAATATGGCAGAATAAAAAAACTCATTCTAAATAGCTATAAAGCAACCAGTCACATGAATGGGTGATCTGCTTTGTCATTGTACATTCACACTAGCAGGCAACATAGTGACAGCTGTCCAATAATGGCTTAAGGAAGTGTTAGCCTGTAGCTGAGATTCAGGGACTACAGCAAGAGGCACAGTGACAGAGCGACACGCTCACACGTAACAACATGAGCAGTCACAGCCACAAGAGAAAGTTTGGATAATGGTAGTGACACATCCCTCCTAGTGTGAAAACACAGTTATGTTAAAGAAACTGTGCAGCCTTCTGTCAGTTGCCCTAGATTACTATTTACATTTTCTATACTGATTATTTATGCACCCACTCAAATCCTATAACAGCAAATATAACCACAAATACACCTTTAGAAGTCCTGAGTAGTAACGTTTAGAGTGTTACTACACGAAAACGAGTAAAACCATATTATCTGTAGTTGCATATATGCAGACAAATTAAGCTTAACTGTTAGTCTTAGTAGTATTGTGGTATTTACTGCCATAACCTCAGAAAAAAACCTTCAGTATCTTGAATTTTAAACAACAGCTGTACCATATAGCATTGCTATTCTATTTTAAAAGCGTTTTAAAATTGTGTTATACACAAACATATACTTTTTCTCATGATACCCAGTTGTACTTTAAAATCATTGTACCTTTATTAGATTACATTTACATTGATGAACAAAAATTGATCCATTTTTTTTTATAAATATCTGATATTAAAATTAAGAAAGATAATTTTGCCTTTTTCCATCTTGCTCAGAAAAACAGCCAGAAGAAGTAAGAATAGTCCTGGTGGGAAAATCAGGAGTTGGAAAGAGTTCCACAGCAAACACCATTCTTGGTAAAGACATATTTCACAAGGCTGCCTCTTCCAAGTCAGTAACAAAACAATGCAAGAAGGCTACTAATACTGTAGACGGCAAGAGGGTAACAGTAGTGGACACTCCAGGATGGTATGATACAGAACTCTCTGAAGCTGTAATTGTCGAGGAAACAGTCCAGTGCATTAATATGTCTTCCCCTGGACCCCATGTGTTCCTGCTGGTTTTGCAGATTGGTCGGTTTACGGAAGAAGAAAAGACAACTGTAAAGAAGATTCAGGACGTTTTCGGAGAAGGAGCGTCCAAATACATGATAGTGCTGTTCACAAGAGGAGACGACCTGGAGGGTAGAAGTATTGATGACTACCTAAAAGATGCTCAGAGTGATCTGAAGGACTTGGTCTTTAAATCATGTGGGGAGCGCTACCATGTGTTCAACAACAGAGAAAAGAGCCGTCACCAAGTATACACACTCATACAAAAGATCCAGGACATGGTCAAACACAACGGTGGTAGCTGCTATACCAATGTAACGTACCAGCTCCTGGAGAACTACAAGAGAAAAGAGTCTGAGATGCAAAAGAAAATCCAAGACATTGAGAGGAACCTGCAACTCAAGGTGGAAGAACTCCGAAAAGAAAAACCATTCATGCAGCAAAACCAAGAGTACAGACAGAGAGAGGCAGAACACTATAGGCTTATAGAACGAATGCTGGAGAACCTGGAAATTAAGGAAAAGAAAAGAGAAGCACAGCAGGAAGAAAGTGACTTGCGTAGGCGACATATGGAAGCAGAGGAGTCCCAGCATCGTCAAAGAATGAACGAGGCGAGTCTGAAGCTTGAGGAGGAGAAAGTGAAAATGATCAGAGAGTACCATGCAAACAAACGTGAATTAGAGCGCAAGGAACAGCAAATGAAGGCAGAACACGAAGAACGGTTAAGGCAGTGCGTCAAACGCAGCTCAAAATGCAGCATCTCATAGGCACTTCCTGCTTATGCAGATGTGTAATTATGTGAAGATCTGTACATCTGTGAATGACATAAAAATCATAGAATAGTTTAGATCGACATTGTAATTATTGCTTTATAGCTCAGCAATTAGAATGAATTAGGTCACACATAAATATGTTCTTGTTATGAAGTGTCCTTTGATTTCCGTATTCCATGTTGTTATGTTTAAAGACTTTTAGCAGTAATTGCATTAATGTCTATGTTAATATACATGCATATACATCTTAACATCTTTATACCCCTTTACAATATGAGTGCCATGTTTCTTGGAGGATCACTGTTTCCTCAGAAGGTTGTTCTGATAGAGATAAGGACTAACCTGGGTCACATGACAGATCCACCCAAGCTTATTTGCTGAAATTAACCAGTTACATTTTTAGTTGGAAAATTGATTGAGTTAACTGGTTGTACTCTCTAGCAGTAAAATTGAACTCTGGTAAGAGGTCATTTACATATTATTTGCATACAGGTTTCTCCAGGTTTGGGTGGGAGCCCCCTCATCTCTTATTGTCAGCTTTCTTTAAATGTATGTGACTCTGCATTTGCCTTGATTTATTAGTCAAGATGTTTTGTTAAATTTTTTGTTAAAGGTTGAGATATGATGTGAATTGTTGCTAGCTTTCCACTAATTATTGATATTCTTTAGTATTTACTTTTGCCTTGTAATGCTGGAAATTAATACCACTTAATTTACTGTGTAATTTCCTCATGAAGTCAATAAAGACAAAAAAGCTCTATACTGTATTACTGCAAATTCTTTACAGTAATTATAAAAATACATCACATCAAAAAACATTTTGGTGAAAAAGTACTTGCATTAGAGGAACAGAGGTATATCAAACATACAATATTTCTATTACAGAGTGGATTTAAGGTATTACTGGTGTATTACTGCTCCCTGCCTTTTCTGGTTGTTTCTCATTGTTGAAGCATAGCTCTGTCAACTGGAACAAATTCCAATAACCTTTCTATTACGCTCCCAACATCAGCAATGGCTTCTTTCTCTGTTATCAGGAGGTACAATTGCTATAAGCAAAGCAGGTTTGTCTTTCATACATGCATACACTGTTTCAACCTACATTCCCTATACAGGGTTTAATTTGTGTTTAAAATGATGCTTGATCTGTTGTAAACTCTTCTCTGTCAACAAGTGTTTTTCCAGATTCTTTTGCCTTGTCTTGATGAAGCCTCTGCTAAAAAAGAGTAACCTAGAACCTAAAAAAAAGACCAATTTTAAACCTTCCTTCACTTTGTAACATCTAAGAAAAAATTGATTTCAAACAATTTAATGCTTATTTCATATCCAACAAGTTATATGAGTTTGCTTTTCATTCTAGCCATAATACTGAGGCAGCATTGGTTTGTAACAACTGTCCCCGGGCTCAGTGCTGATGTACAGAATCATTCTTATAATTTCAAACCGGCAAGACATTTCCATATCCATGCTGATCAAGATGACACAGAGTCTAAAAAGAAAAATACATACGTTCATTTAAGTAACATTTTTCATTTTCATTTTTCCTTAAACTGTGTGAAAATGTCATGACAAATTGACCAATACAAAATAGCTTGAAATGAAATCTCTTTAGATTAATTTACACTAAACTTAAATTTGTTATTTTGCAGGTTGTTTTACATTGTACACTGACAATACAGTAGACTAAATCTGCTCAGATTAATACTAAAAGGTATGTGAATCAGAAAGCATTTTCTTCCTCAACAAGACGTTTTTCCACAAAAAACAATGTGTCTCTATTTGGTCTTTAAGTACTTGTGGGCGAGACATGATTTCATCCATTAGGATTTGACTATGTGGTAAACGAATATTCCACAGGCATTAACATGAGTCTGACTCAATCAGCAAAATCTGCATGTTTAGCAGAAAAGCTATAAGAGAAAGTAAATAACTAAAAATAACCAGATATTGTCAAAAATGAAGACTGATGGGTCTCTGAGAGAGATAGGTTGCTTATTCTAAAATAAGCACCTTGTTTAAATTTAGTAAGGACTGAACTATGATAGACACTACTACAGATTGTCAGGGTCGGACGGAAGTAGGACGCGAGCAGATAGGGGCTTCTAATAATTCATTAAGAACACAGGGCCTGTCCAAAAAGCGGAAGTCAAAAAACAGGCAGTAGGCCAAAAACACGGCAAAGAGAGTGATAAAAATCAGGCAAAAGGCAAAAATGAAAGTCAAGAAACAGGCAGTAGAAACGGCAACAAGAGGTCAATAACAGATAGCAAGGATTGGTACGCACTGAATACAGAGACAACACTTTGCAAACAGAGAAACAAACACCACAGCTTAAATAGGCAGGATAACAGGTGCGACAATCAGTACTTAGGCGAGGCTGATCTGGGATTGGCTGCCACCTGTCAGTTAAATTGTACATATGCAGTACAAGTTTAAAAGCAATAGGCAACAGCATCCAACCTTTCACAGAACTGGGTTAAGTTACCAGGAGGTGTATGTTCCCTACAGATAAAATAAAAATATCAAGTTTCTGAAACACAGCGCTGCTATTTCAGAGCCAATGTGAGAAGATTTATTCCTTAGACACTGTAGACAGCTACAGTAAAGGTCTGACAGATTACCATGGGGGAAGACACCCAGTATCTTGTGATGGCTATACAATCCAGACTTCAGGATTTGTAAAAAAAAAAAAAAAAAAAGACAGTTTAATTTATGATTATGTTGGTCATTATGTTGGTCGAATTACTTTTGTAAGCCTACAAAGTCTGGGACACACAAATCTTATCAAATATATCGAAGGAGGACAGTCCATGTAAATAAACTTACAATAAAGTTACGGTAACACCATGTTAAAGAACAGTCGACATGCAAATGCATATTTATGATTTCCCTTTTTCACCAATAATTTAGAGCTGTAGTTAAAAAGTCAGTGCCACCTTTAAAGAGATCACACTTACATATGCCATGTTTCTGTAAACAAACAGAAACTGTGTAAAAATGCAATATTCAGCTTTTGCACAGGCCACATGTTTTTTCCTGTGTGTTACATTCAGTAAATGTACAGTGTCTGCAACAAACTGTGCAGCAGTGTTTTCTCTGTAGAGGTTGTAGAAGTAGTAAATCAAGAAAACCACAGTCCATGTCCTCCTTGCCCTGGAACAAGATCTTTTTCCGGTTCTCACAGAAACATTTTCACACATGCAATGTGTGGTTTCTTTTTTACAGAAACATCACCGCACATGCAATGAAGATGCAAAATGAAGCAAAATCACAATGAAGCAGCAAAGCGAAAGTAAAGATGCAAATCTAAAATAAAGAAGCAAACAAAGTAAAGATGCAAATCTAAAATAATGAAACAAAACCAAAAAAAAATCCAAACTGCAATTAAAAAGGCAAAATAAAATAAGGAAAAAAAACTCTGAGGTTTAACAGACTTAACTAGAGCTAATGGTAAAACCAAATTTATTCAAAAGGCTGGTACACTGAATCAGCAGCAGAGACAAAGTGAACATAGCACAAGGGGGATAATCCAAGTATTATTTGTTCTTTTCATATTCAATTGGGAGCCCAAAACCAGAACATTATATATATATATATATATATATATATATATATATATATATATATATATATATATATATATACTGCCCCGGGTTCTGCTGCAAGAGCTTCAGCAAGTCCAAAACTCACCATGGCAAAGCCTTCCAAAGGTGAGCGAATAAACGTTTCACTCTTCATATGCAACTGTGGTTTGTAATGACACCAACGTTAGAGTATGTTATACCATTTCCCCGTGTTTAAGGCAGTATGAACAGCTATCTTGGTATGCTAGCCAGAACTACAAACGTATGTTATTCTTAAAAGTGACTTTAGCATATTTCACCCTGATACATCTAATACATCTGCAGAAGAATGTGATTTCAATGTAATGGCTACACTACATCACCCAGTCATCACCCAGTAGGCTAGATCTGCATAATTTTCCTGGATGCACTGATTGTATTATAAGTAAGTAAGTAAACATTTATTTATAAAGCACCTTTTAACAACCTACGTTGACCAAAGTGCTGTACATAAAAATAGCTAATGATTACACATAAATACATACAACTAAAGCACAGATAAAAGAAATCAGATAAATAACATAGATTATACAACTATAAAAACACCTCATGTTACCACAGTTTCACCCTATTCAAAAGCAAGTTTGTATAGGTGAGTTTTTAGACCTGATTTAAAAGCTGAGATAGAGGAAGAATGGCGAATACTGGCTGGTAGGCTATTCCAAAGTCTTGGGGCGTACACCAAAAATGCCTGGTCGCCTTTGAGTTTCAGACGTGCCCTAGGAACGGCCAACAAAGTCTGTGATTTTTTTACACTGAAGTAGTAAATCAAGAAAACCACAGTCCATGTCCTCCTTACCCTGAAACAAGATCTTTTTCCGGTTCTCACAGAAACATTTTCACACATGCAATGTGTGGTTTCTTTTTTACAGAAACATCACCGCACATGCAATGAAGATGCAAAATGAAGCAAAATCACAATGAAAAGATGCAAATCTAAAATAAAGAAACAAAACCAAAAAAAAAACCAAACTGCAATTAAAAAGGCAAAATAAAATAAGGAAAAAAAACTCTTAACAGACTTAACTAGAGCTAATAGTAAAACCAAATTTATTCAAAAGGCTGGTACACTGAATCAGCAGCAGAGACAAAGTGAACATAGCACAAGGGGATAATCCGAGTCAATTGAGAACCCAAAACCAGAACATTATATATATATATATATATACACACATATACACACATACACATATATATACATACATACATACATATACACACACACACAAATATATATATATATATATATACACACACATACATAAATATTAACCATATTATATATTATATACTATATATTATATCATTATATATATATATACCAGGCCTAATATATTAAGTATAGGCTATTCCAAAGTTCTTGGGGCCCGACACAGGGAGAATGCCTGCGTTGCCTTTGAGCCTGTCAGCCGTGCCCCTAGGAGGACGGGCCAACAACAATTACTGTGATAGGAAGATCTCAAAGGGATGCTGTGCTGAATTGGTGACGTGGAGCAAATCTCGCAATAATAAGTAGGGCCAACAAACCATTCAGTGCTTTAAAACAACCAGAAAAAAAAAAAAAAAACAAAAAAAAAAAAAAAAAAAACAAGCACTTTACAACTGATATCCTATAGTGGAAAACTGGTAGCTAGCTGAAGTGAAGCGAGGACTGCGAGTATTGTATGCTTCATCATTTTCTTGGTTCCAGTCAATAATCTGCATGCAGACATTGCAAACTGTAAATGGGTTGCAAATAGAGGACTTCGGTTGATGACAATGGTATAAAGAATATACCGTATTGTAATCGTGAAGAGAAGAATGCAGGAATGACTATTTCAAGGTCTGGATAAACTAAGAAAAGGGCCCTCAGTTTTGGCAATGTTTCTGAGCTCGCAGAAAAAAAACTACTTTTAACCACAGAGTGATTTGTTTATCAAATCCTGGAGGTCTGAGTCAAAAACAACACCAAGATTTCTCATTGGAAGACTTAAACACATGATTGACAAATTGGACCAAGGATTATTACAGGAAGCATTGTTCAATGAGAATGGGGCTAGTACCAAAGATAAATCATCTCGGATTTTGCTTTACATTCAAAAATGTTAAGAAATTAACAGGCCATTCCAACTTCTTTTTATATCCTCAAGACAATTACCTGAGAGACATAAAAGATCCACTGTCACTGCGTTCTAATTAAGTGGAGATACAGCTGCTTAATCATCAGCCATAAAAATGCCAAAGTCAACTTATGGCTTCCTATAATCTAGGCCTTAAAGCGTAGAATTGTATAATGAGAAAAGGAATGGGCCCTAAATAGCGGCCCTGTGGGGAATACCACACTGGGGACATCACGCCGAGGAGGAAAAGGAGCTGCCCATGTTTCACAGAAAAAAAGTCCTTTATTCCAAACAGCGACCGAAAAACCACCTCAGCGGGCCCACACCATGTAAAACCCCACCCACTCTCTTAAAAATAGGACAAATAAGTTTAGTTTGTGATCACAACTTTGTGTCAAAAGCAGAGCTTAGATCCAAGTAAAACATAGGACTGGCCACAATTTCCAGGAATCAACAGGGACAGTTAAAAAGGCTATTTGTCAACTTAAGCCAGAGGCAGATTCAGATGCTGTTGCATCAGCCTTAAAAAAAAAAACAGGACTGGAAAAATTATCTCTAAAAAAACACTATTCACAAACTTAAAAAAATGGTCAAATCTGAGATTACACAACCTTTTTCAAAAGGTAATTTTAGCCTAAGAATGCGCCAAATTTGGAAAATAGAGGACGATAAGTTTACTAACATTGTATCATCAAGGGTACCGCTTTTTAAGCACAGTGAGTTACTACAGCATGCTTGAAAACTGTGGCGAACCACCATACTAGTAGCTAGAGAACTATTAATGATGTGTGTTAAGCATCGGATGGTCCTACAAACATCAACATTGCACATATAATCAGCTGTGGAAGGGCTATACACATGACGTGGTGATAGGTTGTCAGCTTTATGTCAGCACTAAATCTATAAGGTTCCGCCATCAAAAACAATTTCAAAAACTCTCTAAAAAAACACCTTTGCATGATAGAGAGAAAGAGTACAATTCTAAAAACACCCCCATGTTAGGGGAAATAAGAGACCTAAAAATAATCTAATTTGCGCCCAAACGTGAACGCTGGTGGAATGGAGCGAGATATGATAGTTCGCAAGATGTGCTCAATCGGGTATATCAGGTCTCTTGGGGACTACACGGGCGGGCCAGGTCCATAGCTTCAATGCCTTCATCTTGGCAGGAACTGCTGACACCCTCCACTTTTTTTTTACCAATTTGAGTTCCCTACATTGTCCTGCATTAGGAGAAACCAGGGCCAACCGCCAGCTATGGCTCACAAGGGGTCTGAGGATCTCATCTCGGTACCG
>JAMWET010005685.1:0-24882 GCA_024036415.1 Prochilodus magdalenae
CTTCTCCTTTCTGCTGAGGTTCTGAGGTCCGCCCTCCTCCTCATCTCTGTGCTGCTCCTCAGAGGGATCAAAAGGTTTCCTCAGCTCTCCCTCCTTTGGTTTTTCTGCTTCTCCTCCCTACTAATATTGGAGATACTTTAGTAAATGGATGAACTTTTTTCCATACTTTGTTTGTTTGTTTATTTTTTAACCAGTATTTCTATTCACCCTCTGACTTGGGGTTGCTTTTTGGGGTTAGGATTTAGTAGGTTTACACCTCAGTTTGTTTTGATGTTGCCAGTTTCCCCCTGCTGTCCCTTTTCCTGCTCAAACGTTTCCGAATCCGGTGGGTTTTTTGTCCTACCTATATTTAGTTTCGCACCTCATGTTTATGCACGCTGTCTTTTTATAAGTTGACTTGAAGTGTTCCAGTGGCGGCGAGGAGGGAGGGCTGTCCACCTTTCAACATGGCAGCCTGGGTTTAAACGTCACCTCTGGTGAGGTTTTGTTTGACAGGTCATCTGGCTTTTATTTTTTTTTAAGCCCCCTGCCATGCTTTGACTGCTTTGCATTTAGGTCCTGCCCCCGACTTCCCAAATGGTAGCTGCTCAGCAGAGCCCCCGAGTGGTGTTCAGCAGAGCCCTGAACCATATTTCACCAGCAGCTACCATTAGTCTAAGCTTGACGACCACTGTGGTTCAATATTGATTGGCCTTGGAAGATATGTTTCACCATATTATATACAATCTATATACAGATTATATTCCACTAAGATTAACCTCACAGATTGAATTAATGCTGAGAGTTTCACCATGATCTCACGAGGCTTAAACTAGTCGCAATGGTGCCATATCCCAAATCACCTTTTTAAATAACAGTAATATCAATCTTGTGTACCTCGAACCATTACTGTTTACTGTTTCCAGATATTAAAATAGCCACAGACTGCTTGTTTTAACTAAGCACTGTTGTCAGTGCAGAAGAATGAACGGGGAGAATGCATTTTCTAACCCCTGAAAACACAAGTGGTGAGCTTCTGATTGAAATGCTCCAAGAGGACTGTTGGCGCTGCCCAGGAGTGACTTGATGACTCCCATGATATCATCTCCTTCACTTTCTGCTCTGTGGCCAGTGGAGGTGGAATTGAGGAGGAGCAGCATCATAAACCTTGCTCCCAGTCAATCCATGTATTTGACTCAGACCACCCACCATGACTGGGGGTCACTTCTTTCTTCTCATATCAACTTGGCTGCTGATGACACCCTTGAGCTGGGCGATTGTCACCTCTCAGTTATTAGATGGGCTGCTTTGTGTGAGGGTGCATGCATGGTCACTGCTGTGACACAGCTATGCTGCACTCAACCCAAAGTCTGCCCGCCAGAGGGTCATTCTCACTGGGACTGCCCAACCCTCCTTAGCAGAGGTACAGGACATCAATTGGCATGGTGTCCTATTTTGCTACACCTCCAGTCACTCCGACTCCCCTTGCTCAAGCATGTCACGTCCTAGTGTTACTCACCTTGGTATGATTGCACACTTGCTGCCTCAGCCAGTGTGGTTAGCGGCACATGCTGTGTCAGCCCCTCTAGCAAGAAAGTGTTGGAGTATCAAATCTTCTTGGACCACCTTCTCAAACAAGGGGTATGCCTGGTGAACCAACATGCCCACTTGGCTACTGCACATTTCGATAAGACACTATCCAGAGATTGTGCTCTTAGCCAGTAGTCAATACTGCATGGAGCCAGGGGGCCAGCTTACACACCAAAGCTTATAGTTCTCAAATGGCAGTTTAAGTGTCCTCTGCACAATAACATTCCGGCCTCCCATGCCTTCTAGGAATGTGAAGTGACATGCATTCCTGCCCTGGCTTTGTGTTAACTTCAACCACATGTGAATGGCTAGGCTGGGTATGAAATGCATGGGTGCATATTCTACTATGTGGCAGATTAGTTTATTGGAGGGTTCATGGGGAAAATAGTGATGCCTTTTTAAAATTTCATAGCAAATAATACAGACTTAGAAAATTACACGACACTACCTGTCGGACCTACCTGTAACTAAAGCCCCTGCTCCATGACCGTGTCCTGGACACACTCTTCAAGAAGAGATTGTTAATCGCACCTAGCCGGCAAATGCTAGCAGTACACAAAGCATAACAAAATCGCTGTACAGAGGTGAAGGGAATCAATACTGGGCAAATCAATGTTCAAATCTATATTTCACATTGCTTAGCTGGGGTGAGTAAGAACCAATATAAAGATGCACAACTTTCTGCTTCCAACAGGAATGGAAGGCATGCTTTTCTCCAATGACTTTACTGTACTGAGTGTGTTTTTGGTAAAAGAGTTTCATTAGAGATTCAGATTCAAGATTCAAGATTCAAAGCTTTATTGTCATATGCACAGTAAGGAAACTAGTTTCCCTGTACAATGAAATTCTTACTTTGCTGCCCACACTGGATGTCATAGAATAAAAAGTATAAATATAAATAGACAGATAACAAGGATCAAAAATTAAGCGGGGGGGGTGGGGGTTGGGGGGGGGGCATGTGCAGAGAATATATAAATAAAATATAAAATATAAAATGTAAAACATTTAGAATTATACCAGGCGTATATACATTGTGTCCAGGTATGTGCTACATTAGTTACTTTGTAACAGTCTGTAGTAAAGTGGTGTTTGTGCAAAATGAGCTGAAATATAACCATACAAGAACAGTTACATGTGCAAAACGATGTGTGCAGCTGTATGCAGACACAAACAGTCAAGTACAGTAGTGCAACTATTCATGTGCAGAATGATATGAGTTAGTGCAATTTTTATAAATACAGTGATGTCTATGAGGAGAGACATCAGCTCAACTGTTTAAGAGTCTGATGGCTGTGGGAAAGAAAGAGTTCTTTAATCTCGGTGATCGTCGGCATTTCACGCTTTCTGTACTCCTCGGCGACCTGAAGGTAGAAGTGTAAATGAGTTCCATGTTGGGGGTGGGTGGGGTCTTTGATGATGGAGGCAGCTCTCCTGTGGACTCTGAGATTGTAGATGCTGCTCTGCAGAGAGGGGTTGTGCCATCTTGGTGATTTTGGTAGCAGTCTTTACCACTCTCTGCAGGCGTTTGCGGTCCTTCACAGTAGTGCTGCCATACCACACAAGTGATGCAGCTGGTCAGGATGGATTCAATGATGCAAAGCGGTAGAAGTTGCTGGAGGATTCTGGGTGACATGCCAAATTTCCCTCAGCACGCGTCCTCAGAAAGTACAGCCGCTGCTGAGCCCTCTTTAGCACATATGTGGTGTTCAGTGTCCAGGTGAGGTCATCACTGATGTGGACCCCTAAGTACTTAAAGCTGCTAACCCTCTCTACCTCAAGGTCCCGGAGCTTTCAGCTGTTCAAATTGTTCTCGAAAGTGTGTGGCTTATTAATGGTGCAAATATGGCCAGATGTGGTTTTACTTGCCCATTACCCCTTGTGACACATTTTGAGTCAACCAAGGTGCTGTACATACAATCAGCATAATAACTACACATACATACAACAACACAGATAAAAGGTTAACAAAATAAGCTATCACACACACACACACACACACACACACACACACACACACACACACACACACACACACACACACATCTAATACACACAACACCTAACATTACCACAGCCTCTCACAATTCTAATGCAAGTTTGCATAAATGGGTTTTCAGGCTTGATTCAAAAAACTAGATAAAGTGGCTTGGTAAAAACCAAGTGGTTCCATTTTCGGCAGAAACCGAAAATGCATGATCACTAAGTCTCAATACACACGGGCATGAAAATAAAATGAACTTTACTGTGAGTTAGGTTGTCATGCTATCTAGATACCTATGCTAAGTTTTGATATTGCCCAACTTCTGAGAAACTTGACATGTGGAGAATCAACAGCTTTGAATTAAAGTAGTCTGGGACCTTTTCATTAAAAATGTGAGCACCTGAAAGTCCTATTTACCTGCCTGATTTGCATGTGTTCCATTCCACCTTAAATAGTGCAGAAGGTACATTTCTGGTGAAAGTGACAGTATTTTTAAGGTGAAACAGATCATTTGATTAAGATGACGGTAAATAGGAAGCCAAATTCAGCTGATTTAATTTGGGATTTGTGCTAAAGGAGGAGACAACAGTGTTTTGAGGCTCATGGCATGTCGGATCTATGTACTGAACTCTCCTCATGCAAGTATGCCAATAGAAATGCTGTGCTCCATCCTAGGGCTCCTTAAAGAAACTGCAGAGGCATGTTAAGTTCTGCAGTATTAGAACTAGTGTATCTGCCTTGTGGTGGTAGAAATGAATAAACCCTTTGAATAAGTTTAAGGTTGGAAAAACCAAAAGCCTATCCCTTAAAAAAAAAAAAAAAAAACTCCTGGTCACATCTGGAGTATAGTTTATGAAGGCAGAAATTTTCTGACCTCCTCACATGCCTGCATGCCATCAGATTTTGTCCTCATAGCAGAATATTTGAACACGAGCACTATAGTCTCACGCAATGACATGTAACAGAAATGCTGGTGGACATGGAAAGTTCATGGATTTAGCGTAGGATTAAGACCCTGTTGTTTGACAGTTCATGTGACTCCAACACGCGAGAGTGTTATCAGAAGAAGAGAAAGAAGTTCCTGGGAAGAGTCCCTGGAAAGGATATTCCTGGGCCTCCCTATGTATGTTCACTATCATGCTAGAGACATTTATGGTCTCAGAGCCATGACTTTTATATTTCACCACATGGATAACATACACCACTTAGCAGGCAGGGAAATTCCACTGTGCAGCTTTTTTTTTTTTCTCCCTTAGGTCAACAGCCGTCATACTGTTCTTAACATTTAGTGAGAGTCTTTTCCACTCATGCATCATTAACGCATACCTGATAGAATCATTACATCACTGCCTTTAGAGCGCATTAAGAAATACAGGTAGGAGGCTAAAGTGAGCGGAGCATCCTTCATCATGCTTCAGCAGATCCTAAACACTTGACTGAAAGATGTTTAATTCCGTTTACGCTCAGATGGTCCAACAAGATCGATAAAAGGCACACACACTAAAGAGACTGACGTCAACACTGACGTTGCCAATGCAATCATACAAGCATCCAGTATATGCATGGAATTAAACTGATGACAGAATAAAATACGAGGAGAAAGGTGACGGGTAGCATCGCACAGAACCTTAAGTGAAGAAATACATGCTGAATTTTTTCACCATCAGATACCCAGACAAATCACTTATTCCTCTTAGTCAGTCACACACACACACACACACACACACACACACACACACACACAATATTTCATACACTTAATGCATATAGTAGTGGTAAAAGTATTTGGATAACAAAATGGTCAAATGTGGAATGTGATAAATAAGAGAGACCAAGCACAGTAATGTAATCATAACACGAATAACTGCCATCTGAATGAATCTGATTAACATCATTGTCTTTTCCTTTTCTTTTTTTTCTTTTCTTTCTGTGAACCAATAAAATACAAGCCTAAAGTGGGCTTCATAAATCCCATCAAAACCGAGTAGCACCCAACTGATGACACAGACAGCATATTACTCATCACTGCCCTCTAAAGTGTGTCTCACGTATTTCTGCTTTCTTTGTTTAAATGCTTCTGCCTCAGCACAACTGGAAAAATGCACCCAATTCACAATTTGTGGTGACAAACCTCATTTCCATAAAAGTTGGGACATTGTGCTAAATATCAACTGGAACAGGATGCAAGGTGTGCGATTTCTAAACTCTATATGTAGTTAAGTATTACAGGCATGTAAGCATTTAAAACAAACTTGATTATATATATATTTTTTCTATTGTGACATATTTGCCTGGTTTGAATTCGAGACTAGCAAACAGCTGGAACAAATTCATGTTCCATCACTTCTTCTTTTTTTTTTTTTTTTTTTTTTTTTCACCCTTCTTTAACAACTCTGAAAACTGAGAGCGAATGCTCTAGTTTGGAAAGTGTAGTGTTTCCCACTCTTGCTTGATACAAGACGTTCAACAAATTGGGATCGTCCTCTTTCTTTCACGCACAAGAGGCTTCATGCAGAATGTGTTTTGTTAATCTCTGACTATGAGCAAGCCCTTCCCTAAAAATCGATGCTGTCTGAATGGCAGCACATGTTGCTCCATCCATGTGTCATTTGGCATTGATGGAGGTTTCACAGACCTGCAAGTTACCCCCAGTACCTTTGACCAGAGCCTGGTACCTGTTGAACAGTACACTAATGACAAGCCAGATGGTCACTATCCTCTTTAGCTCAGAGGACAGTGTCCATGATTCCCAAAGTGAATTTAAAATTTTGATTGGTTGGACCACAGGACACTTCATCCTAAATGAGCTCAGGTCTAGGTCTAGAAGCCAGTGTCATTCATAGATTCCGTGTACACTGTATCTGGTTTCTTCTTTACATGGTAGAGTTTTATGGTTTTGGGAAGTGTTTCTGAACCCATGTCATGATTTCCACTACAGAATAGGGGGTGTTTTGAGTGCAGTGCTCCCTGAGGGTCCACAAAATACTGGTTTTTGAACTCCTAATAAGCCTAATTACTTGTGAGAGGTTTCTCCAGGTGTGTGTGGTTGGTTTTTTTTTTTTTTTTTTTGTTATATATTGGGGATTGTTGCCACAACTTATTAGAAGTGGTTTTTGTTTTCTCGCTGTCGCAAACCTTTTCAAAATGTGTTTGCTGAATTAAATTTAAAACAATAGAAATTTCTCCGTTTTCAAAACATTTTGATATGATGTTTTGTGCTATTTTATGCCAATTAATGATTTAACGAATTTGTTTTAGTGTTTTTTATTTACTTTGCACATCACCCGAATGTCCCATCTGAAAATCAATGAAAATACACATTTATCATAATAAATAATTTACATTTTGGAATATTTCTTTTTTGGAATGTTATCACAATACAAAAGGATGAAGACACATTTATAAGGTTTTAATTTGACAGCAATGATTCATTTATGCATCTAAAAGGAAGGACAAAGATCATGCCCAAAGAAACTGAGCTGCAGGCTTTTGCAGATGCTCTGTTTCCATTGGATCTGTATTGCAAAATTACAACCATCAACTGGACAGCACTCTAAATGAATATATTACCTCTGATCTAATAATACACTTCTGCGTTTGCATATTTTATGTATTTTATTCAGATATTTCTCAAACCTGGTCCCGTGACTCATTAAAGCAATGCATTATCATGTCACAATATACCTTTGGAAACTGAACCCATTTCCTCTCAGAATTAGGCCTGGTGAATTATTCAGGCATGATACATATATTATGATTTGATCGAGCTTAATTACCTATCATGAGGAATAATATGAAACCTGAGGGAAATATTAGTCCAAAGCATTTGCAGAGAAAGTAGGCATTTAGGTAAATCTATAGTTCGGCTCCATAAAGAGAGAAAAAAAGTGAAACTGCATGTACTAGGTGGAGAAGGGTCTAAAGGTGGAGGAAAGAAGGTATAATGAGACTCTTTTATCACCTGTGAGACCACCTCGGAGGGAGGTTACCTGTTAGTGAGTCTCTGTAATGAAAATTCTGCCTAACTGGACCATAGAACACGTCAGAGCAGCTTAATAGTATATCTGTGTGTCTAAGAGGTGCATGACTAAGTACCTGTTTTGCTAACATTTTAGGGTGTTATTTCATTTGTGCCAATGTGTCAGTGGTTATTTCTCAGCAAGCAGTGTTGGACAACACCATCTACTGATCGTCTATGCTTTTTCATCAGGCTTTCTCTGTTTTGGGTTTTATTTATTTATTTATTTTTAATTTATTTATTTTTCTATGGTCACACTGAGCAAAGAAGCATATTTTCAGTGGTGTACAGTAACTCTAAGTGTAATGTGTTAGTGTCAGGGTCCGATTGAATCAGGACGCGAACAGATGAGGCTTAAAAATAATTTCATTTCATTTTATAATTTAATATGAAAAGAGGGATAATCCAAAGATCATAAACCAAAAACAGGCGGTAGGTCAGAAACACGGCAAACAGAGCAATACAGGCAAAGGCAAAACACAATGCCGAAAAAAACAGTAACCGGAAGTCAAACACAAATATAAACGCTCGGTACACACTGTAAACAGAGACGATACTTCGCAATGACAGTTGAGCACAACACAGTATAAATAGGAAGTATAACAGGGTGTTCCAATCAATACTCAGATAAGGCTGATCTGTGATTGGCTGTTGGTTGGGAGCGGACAGTCACATGATCGTTAGGTGGATCTTGGGAAATGGAGAGTCAAGTCGAGTCGAGAGTTTTTTCCAGAACAATGATGCCACATGGAACAAAACGAGAACAAGACAGACTGCACAACGTGCAAGACAAATGGGGTTGTTAACCTGTGATGGGCTGGACGGTAGTATGACAGTTAGTGTACTCTAAGTAGTGTGTTGGTGTACAATCTTGAATTGAAGTATTTCCATCCTGGGGGTCTTTTTTTACTTTTACCCCAGCACATTTAAATCTCAAATATCTTACTGTTTACTCAACGACCCTGTGGTCAAATCTGTCCTTCGTTTTGGGTTATGGACAGAGCCTGGTTTTACCTACTGGACTCTGTTCTCCTTCAGGGTTTTGTACTTATGATAATTCTAATAAACATCAGTATCGGACTAATTAATGAGCTTCTATTAAAGACTGGTGGACTGAGAGTGACACTAGAGTCTCTTCACCTAATCTGAGCTGATTGAGAGTCATGTTCCAGAAATGCTAATAGGATATTAGAGCAATAATAAATGGTGCTGCTTTTACTCTCTATACTTGAGTACACTTGAAGGAGTACTTCTACTATAGTGCAGGGAGGGGCCTCTACTTTCACTGCAGTAATAGTATTTTACCTTGGGTTAAACATCATGATAAACATCAGTGTGTGTGTGTGTGTGTGTGGTGTGTTTTTTTTTTTTTTTTTTTTTTGTGCCATTTAAACACTGGCCCTATCTTAAGGAGATTGCAAGTTTGAGCCCCAGCAACAGTTATTTGTGGCTAGGAATCCAAAAAAGCCAAATTGGGCTTGTGTTCTCTGGATGATGCAGAACACTACTAGCTAAAATGGAAATCTTTTAACTGGTGACGGATAGTGATGACTGGAAATCTGCTGACAGGTGTTCTTCTTCTTCTTCTTCTTCTTTTGCTTTTCTGAGCAAATAAACACTTTAAATTTTTATAAAATCTATAAACATATAGATTGAACTAATATTAACATATGAGCTCACCACTAATTGAAACACACCTCCATAAGCACACGATTTGATTTGGCGTGGACCGTTACTGGATGTAGATGACATCAGTGTTCAGCCACTCATGCATTAAAGAATTGTGCACTTGATGGATGCCTTTCCTGGGACGATTCTGAGGAGAATTTCCTGTAGACTGGGATTTTTGCCACTGCTGGTTGACCTGTATGACCGTATACTGTTATACACCTGCAAATTCAACTACTTCCTTCACACTGTGGTCTTTGGCACGCTCAAATGCAATCACTCCTTTATGCCAATCATTAACATCCGATTTGGCCCTTTTTTTTTTACACATCGTAGGAGACATTCACTGCACTGTACATCTCTTGTCAATCAGCATGAGCCCGAAATTACTACCACCATGAGCTTATAATGCATTGTAGCTTATTATTAAGGTTTGGAAATCATGTTTTCGGGGGTATGAAGTTTAGAACTCACACAACCATTAACATATCTGACCATCAATCTATCAGTTAACCATAAATGGACTTGCTCTTGAAGCTGGTTCAGGTGTTGAGTGGAAAAACAGGTTGCAGGGGGTTCCAGACTGTGTAGGCTGAATTTTCAGAGCTGTCTGGAGTTCGAGCCTATTGATCATCTAACTTTGTAAATACATCAGAGAGCACAGAGCAGCCCTGTTTCAGCTGCAGAAACTCCGCCTTTACTGGAAATGTCACTTTTATAAATAGCTCTAGAAGTATGAGCCACATGTGGACAGTTAAAATGATCCAGTGACACTGCGGTGCCTGTGTGCTAACATCATAAAGGACCCTCGCATGACCGCGGCCAGGGAGACGGAGACGTGATCGAAAATTAATGAAGTCGTTTTAAAATGGACGGCGGCGTGCAAAGAGGAAATGACAGGCTGTGTGATGAGTTACAGTCTCTGTGGCCACTGTTCTCTGAAGCAGTGCAGCTCATGCGCTAACCCTGCTCTCCGTTCAGCTCTCAAAAAGGCAGATTAAAAAATGAGTATCATCTCAAATTCTCAATCCCACAGCTCACAGAAGGCAAGGCCAGACTAAGCGAGAGAAGGGTGTAAGGTAGAAAATGAGAAAAGAGGGAGGTGTGGCAGGGGGAGGATATTTGTTATTCTCGTTTAAACGATTGCTTGGCAATAGCTTTCCTCATATTTTGGAGGTCACCATCGTTCGTGGTTTTGGCATCGTAACTTATTTAACATGGCCATTTCCGAACCCATCTTTATTAGAAAAAGAGCCCGTATCATAGTATTACATACTACATCATTAATTTGTCTATGTTTGTATGGCAACTAAACTAATAAGAGTCCATTCTGATGTCATGTGTTACGCAGGGATGGTAAACAAGGAGGCAGGATGTAATTGCAAGTCTTTTAATACATTACAAAAGGGCAAAACAAAACCAAGGAACACAGCAAAAAGAGGGGAATAGTAACCAGAACACTAATCTAACAAACAAGAACTCTAACATGCAACATGACCACAAACATACTCCGTGAAACCAAAACACCAAGCAAACACACAGGGGACAACAGGCCATATAAAAGCACAAAGACTAACTCAGAACACCTGGGAAGGGGTGGGGCTACAAACACTGGACCTAGAGGGCGGAGACAGGAGGGGCACATGACCAAAACAAAAGCACATGGATGGGGACAGGCAGACAGACAGATGTAACATCATGAAACCCAATTCTACCAGAAAGCCTCAAAAGGTAAAAGAGGTGGAAAATGATATTTTAACCGTTAATAAAATGTACAATTTGTAAGATCATACTTCCTAAAAAGATGGAGCCTTTGGCGTAGGCCCTATCATAGGCCCAGGTCTTGAAACATTGAGGCCCTTGTAGGTCCTGCCGGATATGAATGACGGGGCGGACCCTTCTACCTAGACAACAGGACCGGGAACCTACTGTTAGTGGTTGGGAGTGGGGGTGGCGGGGGGGTTAAGACGGAGGCCTAGATATCTATCTATCTATCTATCTATCTATCTATCTATCTAGTCACATTGAAGTTATAAGGAATGTTTCAGCTGGGATTGCTGTTTTGAGTGTGGCACAATTCAGGATAGCCAATCGGAACAGAGCTCATTTCCATACAGTAGGGTACAAAAGTCTGAGACAGTTTTCAGATTTTTAGCAAACTATAACTACACACCACTGTAGAATTTTAAATAACTGAGAAGTAATACAATGTGAACAATGAGAATAATTAATTCAACATTCAGCACTGTTTCTAGATCACTACAAGCAAAAGTCGCAAAGGCAACACTGACCATGTAAATGCCTTCTGCAAAAAAGGGTTTATTATTCTAATCCCTTCTTAAGTCTTCCATTGAAACATGTTCAGACACATCTTAGGTGTATTTGATCTACTCTTCAGAAGCTTTTCCACAAACCAGCCTCTGTCCTCTTCAGCCCGACTTCTCTCTTAACAGAAACCCTGTTTTTGTTTTTCGTTTTTTTTTTGGTTGTTGGTTGCATATGACTAGGCTGCCCACACTTAGAAAACAGATGGACATAATTCTGCACAAACAGATCTTTACAAATAGTCAGAGACCACCAATTCACTCACTTAACAATGTAAGAAATCACTTGGCATCCAGATGGCCTAGAAACTCCAACTCCCAGAATGCTCCAGGGTGATTATCATGATTACAATCAGCTGAAGAGTGTTTATTTAAACCCCAAAGACACAAGGTGAAAACACTGCAGCTTGTTTGAGAAGAGAAGATAATGGAAGAGAAGAGAAGAGAAGAGCTACAAGACAAAAGGGAAATGAAAAGAAAGCTAGATCAAAGAAACGCAACACAAAAGACTCCAAAATAAAGAGGGAAAGTAGATAGAGCTGGGAAAGAAGGAATACGCATTAGCTTGAGAACTAAAGTGGCATTTTTAAGTTAGTTTAGTCTTTTTGCAGATTATTCTTTGAGTATGCCCTCTTGGCATCTCTTTTTATTTTTTTTTTTTTTTATGCATTTCTGTTTTTTTTCCCTGATCATGACTTCATAGGCAGGTCCGCCAAGGTGCACATTCACCAGCACGCAACGCTGCAATTGCAATCCCATTTCCAATGGCTGACCTTGGCCATTTGAGGTTTTGCAATCCTCTCAACCTTCCCCTTTTCAGCACAATCTCTGATTTACTAACTTATACAAACAGGCTCCCACACTCTGCTCTCAGGTCCTCCCCATGTGCAGCCCCATAACACAAAACTGCCATTAAGCACCTGTTATTCATTTGGTCAGGAGCTTTTCTGAGGATGTTGGGTAAAAGATAATCCGGATTTGCGAATGGAAGAGAAAAGAAATGGAAAATTGGTGGAAAAACAGCAGTTTACTGACTAACAAAAAAGAAAATGAAACTTCTAACAGCCATGCAAGACCTGGCTGACCTTCAGAACTGTCCCCATCAGTTAAACAGCAATTACAGCTTTCTTCTTTGAGGGAGAAAAGTTCAAGCTTTACTCTTGCTTCAGATTCGAAAACATCCACATGCTTGCACTGTGAGAAGACACATGGTTCCACTGTGAGAAGACAACTCAATGCTATGGGTTTAAAAGGATATGCAAGAAGTAGAAAAGGCAACCAACGTCTAAGGGGGTGTTTTGTTTTTTTTTTCTTCCCCCTTTCACTAGAGTTTATTTCTCTAGGTTCAGAAGCAGTTGCTCTGTGAGCTTTATCAGGGGTGACAGCCATCTTTTGAGCCACTAGAAGACAATTCAACACTGAGTCTAAAATAATGTGTAGTCCAGACTTCAACATCGCTGATGCTCTTTTCCACCAACATGGTGCCGGTGCCGGTGCCAAAATCTTAAATATTGGGGCCATTCCAGCACCATTAACTCTCTAGTCTGGAACCGTGGAACCCGTGTTGTGAGGAGCAAAGGGGCGCTGCATGATAAACTGCATTGAACTCGGGAACAACCGTATACCGCCAGTGATGTGTTCGTGGATGAGCACATTCAACAGGAGGCGTCCGTCTTCTAATGACCTAAAAGGAAGAGCATTCAAAACATTTGCCATTTAATAAGTACAGGAAATCTGAAATGCAAGAAACACTGCCGATAGCTAACAAGCTTAACATGCTGCTGGTGGTAAGATGGTTAGATATATGCCCTCAAAAGAAGTTAAATGTACACGTTTTTATGCGAAAAATTAACTTCCTGTCTCTTTCTGTTTTAACCAGAAAAATAAAAAAAATGAGGCAACTTTTTCTTGCGCATGCAATCAAATGTTTTAATGAGTTTACATAAATGACGTACCAAATAGGGTGAATTTCAGGACATAGCAGAAGGACTGCACATAGGAATTCCAGTAAAAAGCTGAATTTATTACATTTTATATGGACATTTTCTGTTTCCACAGTTCTAGTAACTGCTGCAGTACTGTGCTATATTTGTGACTGTGTCTGAACACAGAACTCCTAGGGCAGTTAGAACATATGCTTCAGAGTGGAATCCTAATTACATTTGGGCTGTACTGAGAGTTTGTAATGGTGGCAGCATCTGCAGCGAGTCTAGCCGCAGTACTTTTATATTAATGAAAAGAAAAGATTTTTTTTTTTTTTTTGTGCATGGCTGATTTTTAAATGCTCTATCGCATCGCTTCCTCTGACGGACAAGCCAATGACACAGTTCCGGAAGAAAACGTCTCGTAGTCTTTTAAAAGCTGCAAATCCTTAATTTACCAAAACATCAGACAGGTGCAAACAACTCGCTGTGACAGTTTCTGCTCATTCAGAGCCGCTCTTGGTGCATGTAATAGGCTGTGAACACATTCAGTGCAGTTTTTACCAATGATAAGCTGATGGTTTACAGCCTGCTTAAGTGCTTCCTCATTTCTTCAGGTATTATGTTTGATGGCAGTAGTTACTTGTTAACTACATAATGGCTGTATGTAATGGCCACATAATGGCAGGCTGCTCTTTACACACCATCAGTTACCAAACTGTCTATGGTGGAACTGCCACTGGCCAAAACTCACTAGTTGCAAACTCGGTGATCTGTCACTAATCCCTAATTAGTTTCTGCAAGGCAGACCTATGGAACTGGATATGGTTTCCAATCTAATCTACTGTGTGGGAGTGAGGGCATAAGATGAAGCGAGCTGTTTTAGTTGTATAGTGTACTGTGTATTCGAGACCACCGTTCATTTATTACAATTCTAGTCTAAATGACCAACGAGTGCAATGAGCAAGTCCAGCAACTACAGGGGTTGGACAATGAAACTGAAACACCTGGTTTTAGACCACAATCATTTATTAGTATGGTGTAGGGAGAGTTGAGGTGCACATTTAATTCTGCCGTGGTTTGGGCAGCCGTGGTTTTATGTTTTTTGGATACAATCTGGGTTAGCACCCGAACATCCCTTTCAGACAGCTTCCTCTTGCGTCCACAGTTAATCCTGTTGGATGTGGTTCGTCCTTCTTGGTGGTATGCTGACATTACCCTGGATACCGTGGCTCTTGATACATCACAAAGACTTGCTGTCTTGGTCACAGATGCGCCAGCAAGACGTGCACCAACAATGTGTCCTCTTTTGAACTCTGGTATGTCACCCATAATGTTGTGTGCATTGCAATATTGCAAAACTGTGCTCTTACCTGCTAACTGAACCTTCACACTCTTACTGGTGCAATGTGCAGTTAATGAAGATTGGCCACCAGGCTGGTCCAATTTAGCCATGAGACCTCCCACACTAAAATGACAGGTGTTTCAGTTTCATTGTCCAACCCCTGTAAATGCATCACATTTTCAGTGTGTAGCACGTCCACTCTTTTATTTACAGCTGGCATTCTTTTCTGGAAATTCACCACTATTTTTCTGCAACTCCAAAGTTAAGTCTTGGGTTCATTTCATACATGTGAATTTTTTCCCCATTTGAATGAATGGGATGGAAAAGTACACGCCCATCTACTGTACTTCTGCTCAGTCGCCAGACAACGTTTCACATGCGCCATCACAGGGCAGACCCTGAGCATGAATTCAATGTTCAAACCCTATTATCTCCAATCCGCATGTACACACTTGGGGCAAATCTAATCCACAGACACACTGACCTGCACTCCGCTATGTCATCTATTCATCCCTTAGTCTTTCTCATTGACTCATATTCAATTTTTAGCAATACCTTCAAAACCACCCAGCAATAAACACCAGCTGCACAATCTTTCCAGCCAATGCACTTCTCTAGTTTATACAGCGTCTTTTTCAACAGATGTTGTCACAAAGCAGCTTTACAGGGAATCTGGGTCATTATATGTGCTGTCTGTTGCGGATATGTACAGGTGCATATGTCTGGACCTTATTGTAAACCTCACTCTCCACCCTAACAATGCAGGCCATTAACATTCATATTATGGCAGAAGTTCATCAATCTGATAATTGCTGTTTTGCTGTTTAATTCCTGTGACACTGAGTCAAAGCAATTATCAGAGTTATTTTTGAAAGCTTTCTGAGTGTTGTGCATGTGTGTGCCAGAGCGTGGGTGTGCTTGGATGGATCTGGATGATGACTCTGTAATAAGCTGGGTGTGCTTGGATGGATGGGGCTTTTATAAGCTTCCTCTCCCTTATCAGAGAGTCTAATTTAGAGGGAAATATGGCGGCGGCTGCTGCTGCTACAACATGTAGCAAGGCATGTGGAAAGGCTGTCTAGGAGAAAAAGCTTTTGCCCCCTAATCAGTTATGTCCTATGATATAAATTCAGTAGTACTGGTCTCCAACGTTTAAACGATTCTCTGATGGTTTATTTGGCTGATTAGCTAGCCTACAGCCTCTATTACTAGCAACATTCTAGCATGAGGATAACTAACTAGGGCTGCCCTCTAGAAGTTGACGATTCGAATAGTCATTCGGTGACCCTTTAAATTGACTGAGATGCTTCAAGTCGACTGACAACAGTGGCCTTTTTTTCCCCGTAAAACAGACTAAAGCTTACAGAAATGCACAGGAACTTTAAGAATGTAAATAATTGTTAAATGTAATAATTATTAAAAGGGGAATAACATAAAGGGGAGGTTTTGAAAAAGAGGATCAGAACAAATTAAACCGAATTCTGCTCTTCATTCAGTCAGACGTCCAACACTGCTCCAAACGAGTGAGCTGACGAGTGAGGAAAAACGGGCCGAAGATGTTTGTTTATTAAAATTCCGTTATTTTAGAACCTAAATTATAGATATGTTTATTTATTCATCTACAGCTACGATTTTTTATTTAAAGATAAGCACAGTTCCTTAATACGCCTGCCGACAAACGAGAAATAATTATTTCAGCACAGGGAATATAATAAATGTGGTTCAGGTCTACCATTCTTCTTTTCATCTAAAATAATTTAAATATTGACTAATCTGGTTTTATTTAGCAGTTCAGTATTTATGAGAGATGAAAGGCGAAGGGTCCTCCTACTGAAGAAGCTGTTAGGGGTGAAATTAAAAAGACTATAAGCTATAAGCGCTAATGTTTAGCATAACTACGCACTGCTGCTCGACGCTGTATCCTGTAACTAAATCAGGCTCCAGTTCAGATCGATCATCATACGCCACGTCTTAGTTCAGGTATATGTTCCTGTGACTCTGCTGACTTTCTAAATGAGGAGGACATCAGATCTGAACCGTATGCCGACTGATTTACTGATTACAAATAATGTGCATGGAGAAAAAACATGAACGAGTCGGGTACAGCCCTACTATTAACCATAACCATGTTGCCATATAACTCTCTGATGCTCCTTCTATACCTTACCTGGGCTGTAGCTTAATAGACAGCATGTGAATAAGTCTACCTACTAATTGGGCCATGCAGGACAAATAGTTATTCTGCAGACGTCTTTGAAGCCTGTACCTCGTAGTAGTACAAAACTATCTATTCCAATCCTATGGTGTCAATATGGTTTTGAGACACTAGCACTAATTACATACACGTCCACAGCACAAAATGGGATATTCTGGAGGAACACTATCTATATGCATGCCAGCAGTCGGAGTCAACTTAATGACGCTTAATAATAATAATTACGAGGTGGAGGCCTATGTTAATTAAGTGGAGTTGCACCCTTTTCCCTGGTGTGATCCACTCCTGGCTTGCATAATTAAATGCTTATGTATAGGAGTGATAAATTGCACATTTTAAGGTCATATGCCAATTTACATGCAACGCAGATGCATTCTGTATTTTTATAAGCAGCTAAGCATTTGGGCTAAACACTTTGGGGCATGAATTCAAATTACTAACAGTCCCAAAACATTTAGTCTTTTTAATGGAACCTTTTTTTTTCATTGCATCGTTTTTTGTTTTTTTTTTCCCCTGTATTTATTTTAGTCACAAATAAGCCCTGGATTTTTTAAATATAAATTTATTTTTTCAGTTAATTTTAATTTTGCCAACTATTATTACCAAGAAGAGTCCCAGTTTTGCCCTAGCAGAAGTTTGGGATTTTCCACACTCCTTGCAGACTCCCACTCCCTGAAGAGCATACTCTCGGCCAAGTGCCGCCAGTACTCCCTCTGAGCTGTTTCCCTTGAAGCACTGAAGCAGATAGACTAAACGTGCTTGCCTCAGCTGTGATGGCTTGAAGGCTGGTTGGTCCAGCGAACTGCATGTACTAACCCAGCTTCTCCCGCATCAATGTACCTTGGAGGCGTCCTTGTGCCAGCTCCACTGCACTTCCTTCTCAAACTGCAGATATGCCTGCCAAGCTATGACACTCAGCTCTACCAGGCCACCACACTGCTCCCCTGGCAGATCCTGACCAATCTGTCCACTCTGCCTCCTCTTTTGACATCCCATGCCAGGCTCTGCTGCTGGTCCTTTCCATCTCTGCTGTCTCCTTGACATGTCCTTGCTATGCTGCATCTTCCTTCACAGGTTTCTACAGGACCCATTCTATTCTTCCTCAATGCTCTCAGAGTTCTTTTGTCTTAACAGTGTAACTCAAGAGCCAAAAGGTAGGATCCCGTTTCTGACACCAGTGTGACATCTTGGCAAAGAAGGAGACATGAGAACCACAGAGCTTTAGGTAAATTAACTTTTATTAATCATAGTCGCTGAGAGATCTGCCTACTGCTACTGAACCAGAGAGAAGGAAGGTCACCTCCAGCCAAACAACTCTCCCTGACAGTAAGCACCAGAACTGAACCACTACCCCACTAACCAGCCCTCCAGCCCAGCACAATATAACACACACACACACCTGTACACATCCTTAGACAAAAACGGCTTATTTACAGTTACTACAAGTCAGGTCCTTCCCATGAACCTGTCAGCTTCTTAACTGAATGTTCTGTTCCACCTTAAATGCTGCAGCGTGTCCATGTGCCAGAATGGAACTGTGGCACCATTTAAGGTGGAACACGAAAATTTACAAGACAAGCTGGCAAATAAGAAGCTTCAGTTCCCAAGATCCTGGACACCTTTAAATTAAAGTGGTGACAGTCTGGACAGTTTCTCAAGCCTTTAGAATATTGAGCAGCTTTGCTCAGTGTTCAAGACTGAGGAGAGGAGCAGACCTACCTTTTTTAAATTATTATTATTATTATTAGCATCACAACCCCAACAGCAGCTTGTGAGTAGCAGCCATGCCGTGAGAGTTTATCCACTGTTTGCTGGTTAAAGCAGATCATCTTCACCTGAAAGTTCCACACTAAATAACAACTTTGTGTTGATTTTGAGATTGACAGCTCTTTTCTCCCTAATGCTGTTAGATTCTACCAAACAGAGCATCAGGGCATCAGACACTCACTATTATAACACACTACATGGACCCATATCTATCTATATATTTTATGTGACTCAGTTATTCTGGAATATTTGCTGCTACACCTCATCACCTGTATACTACCTGCATACATCTTGGGCTGACTTGCAGCTGTAATTCTCGGACTCTAACCGCCTATACCAGTATATAGGTGACTGCCAAGATCAACAGTATCTATGTAACTGCTATAAAAGAACAGTCACTGTGCAATATCTTTACATTATCAAATCAAATGTATTTATATAGTGCTTTTTACAACTGATGTTGTCTCAATGCAGCTTTACAGAAATTAAAAATGTAAATTTGTAAAGTTTCTTATTACAATAGTTTGTTTTATATTTTATGTATAGCTTGTACTTTAGTCTACCTCTGGCTGTGTACCTGTTTTCTGTGTATTCTGCTTAAACAATCTAAATTTCCCCATGTGGGATCTTTAAAGCATAGAGGGAGTAGCAATTAGCAAGCTCCAACTAACCAAGTTTAGCACAGTAAGCTAAAGGGTATGTGACTGTAAACCAGCTAATTGGAACTCACCAAAATGGGAAACCAGCTCGTTTCAAACCATACGGTGTACAGGTGCACGTAAAACTGCATCTGGGTATTTTTCACCCCCATTGAAGTGTCACAACTTCTATGTAGAACATCAGAGAACTTTAATTTACTGAACAAATGAATTCTGTTGCAGGTTTGTGCAGCACTTCAGTCCATTTCTCAGCCCGAAGGTTTTTCTATAAAGAAAGGCTGATTATTTGAAGCCCTGTTGAACCTGACAGGTTTTAATAGGTGTTAACTTTTGTACAATGCTGTGCCTGCAGCTAATAATAAGACTCAACTAATTCTCTACTGAGGCCTTGAGACTCGACCTGCAGTCGCTCCTCTGAGACTCGAGACTTGCATGAATTGACTTTTGAACATCCTTGCTGATATTCAGCATTACCGCGTTTGGTTTTGGATAAGATTGCACTGCATTGTTCAGCTGGATGAATTTTATAAAGGATGTTTTCTCTTTTCTGGATGAGTCATAAAGAGACATAGGCATGTATTTAATCATCTGTGATTAATCCAACTCTTTTTCATCTGTTTTTAATCCGTTTCTGTCTGTTTTTCCCCCCAGTGTTATTTCCTGAACATATTTTTCAGAAGCTTTACACTTGGCTTGTGGTTTGTGATTTGGAGACAAGCTGAGCGTGTTAATTGCTGAAGCAGAGACAAAGCAGCGGTGTGATGATTACGATGATGTGCAAAACAGCAATCAAAAAAAAGTGCATATACCTGCCTTCACATGCTCGTCTACTGGTGCACTGGGCTCTCTGGAGTGATTTCAGTCTGGTAGTAGCCTTTGAAAAAGCACAAAGAGATATTTGCTCTACAGAGAGAGCGTGAGCGAGAGAGATTCCTTTTTAAGTAGGCTACCATTTGTATGTACATGTAACATTCAGATGAATAAGCTGGACAAAGAGTTATGTTAAAATGACATGTAAAGTGTGACGAGGCTTGAAGGTAATTGCTCAGTGAGATTCTAGCATGCCCTAGCCATCCATGGTGTAATTAATGCATCATTAATGCAGTGTCCTCTTCCCCTGAGACCCATTCAGGCCTCCCCTTGTTCATGAATTGCTTTACCGCAAGGCAAGGCTCGACAGGTGCCCTGCTTTGTGGTAAGCTTTTACTCTTCTTAAAAAACATTTGGATTTACTTGACCACACCCCCAGCCAGTTAACAGGACCTTGGTGACGGGAAGTTAGAACAGGTCCACTGAATTTGTATGTATTTATTTTTTTATTTTTTTATTTTTCATTGGGTATTTTCATCTATCTATCTATCTATCTATCTATCTATCTATCTATCTATCTATCTATCTATCTATCTTTGTTACATAAAGTGATCACCTGGGGAGCACCAGGGTTTCCAAATGGCATAACAGTCTAAGCCAGGTGTGATTAACTGCAGTCCTGAAAGGCTGTTGTCCAGCACAGTTCGGTGATTCTCCTCCTTGCATACCAGCGATACCTTGGCAACTGACTGCTGAGATGATGTAAATGTGCTTTTGAGAGTTTGTGATCTATATGTTTGTTATGCTGCTTTACACACAGTAGCCCGAAGGTCCTGCTTCCCGCTTGTTCAATCGGAATTGCGAGCACAATTTCAATTTCAAATTTTTCAACTTTCAATTGCTTTGTTGTTGGAGTTGAATAAAAAAAAAAATGGTGGATCCGAGTTTCCTTCTCTCCTGCTTCTTGGAGAAAGCTTATGATTCCATAATGCATGTGCTAGAAGAAGGATATACAAAGTTAAATGCATATAGATTATAGATTAAAATGATGAGCACATACTCAATACTCTTCCTGTCCTCTTCTCAGACGTATTGAAAGGTTACCTTAAATCAACATTATCTCCAAATTTCCCACTAGAAATTAGGACCTATAGGGGTGTTCCTGTTCAACTTCCAAGTCAGGAACAGGTATTTACCATAGTTCCTGTATTTGAACTGGCCACAACAGAATTTGATAAGAACGAAAGGAATGGTCACCTAACCTTTTTTTTTTGCCTCAGGATTGATGGATCAAGAGTAGAGCTCTCCCAACAACTGCATAATTCTTTAAACTGACTTCAGTTGCTATCCACAGTTATTAGCTTCCACAGTGATATGTATACATAACATAAAACTGAATCTGACGTATCCTAACCTCTTGTCAACCATGTTGAAGATCCTGTGCCCGGTTAGACAATTTAAAGACAGATAGCTAATCAAAGGATAAGGAAATGCAATGATGGCTGGAATTCCGAGCAAGCAGCTGTTATGACCACCGTCACTGCCCACTCAAACAATAACAGTAAAGGGATGAAGCTTGATTCTGAACTCGCAATGTTTCTTATTGACAGGTAAGTAAACATATCACTTTCTGGTGATGTTGCCCCGTATTTGTTTGGAGTAGGAATTCGACAGGTTGCATACTCCTTACAAGTTGCTCCACACATGCAATAAACAAACACAATTAAACCGCCCCATAAACTGTCCCAGAGCCAGTTTGGCCATAGTACATTTGTTGGGTATACTGAGCTGCCAAGCCTGAATACACAAGTAGTATGCAAACTCAAACTCTTGGAGAATTCCTTCACAGTCTGAAAAAAAAACCCCAACTTTTTCTTAGAACTTTCTGTTGCACCAAGATGGCCGTTCTTGCAGAACAGTTACCCAACAAAATCACCAATGGTGTTACCCTATTATGCGCAGTGTCCTGGAGGAGATTCCCTTGTTAAGAGAGCATAAATTCCAGTCCTGATCTTGTGAAATTGGCCAGCAAGCATTCAAGTCAGCAAGCTGTCAGTTTTGCTAATTAGCTTACTCTTCCAAGCAAATGCACACTATGCAAGACTGGCAAGTTGGTTTATCAAAGTTTAAAAGACTCCTAGACAGACACCAACATCTGCTGTCTGTGGAGGCTGCACGAAGCAAAAAGTTTCTTAGAGATCACCATCCTTTACTCCCATCCTGTAACAGCGAGACTAGCGCTTTGTTTCTCGTAGCGCTTTTTCTGTTCAGCTGTCTGCTTCCTCATTTTCGGTTGTTTTGAGTGCTGTTTTCATAATTGACCATTTCTCTACATCTCACACTTGAGTGGCTGCCCGAATTCCATTGTACAATCTCTGCTCCTGTCTCTTCTCATTTAGAGCAAACTAATGTAACAATTGTTCTGTCTGCTGGTTTATATGAACAGATTAGGCTGGCCGGGAAGCAGCCGTGTGGATGCAGCTGGATGTTTTCCACCACAATTTATGAGCGTTATTGCGTTACTGTCCAAATTAAACTTGTTCATGAATTGGGTGAGTCTGGTTTTTTATTTCCCATTTGACAGGCTGTCCTAATGGTTGTTTTGGTTGCAGCGGAAGTAAAATTGTTATGGATTTGTTAAATAATTAACCTCAAATTCTTTACTTTTTTTTCTTGAACAGCTGGCTGTTGTACATGTTATGGTCTCAACAATTGTCCATGTTTGAGTAAAGGTGCAAAATTAAATCTAAGGTCCTGAGAGAGAGAGAGGGCAGTAGCCAGGGTTTGGTAAAACCTGAATGGTCATGGTACCAGCATTGTGTAGGCTTTGTCCGTTTTGAATAGTGCAGATCTATGGCCTATTTTGGATTTTGGTTTCTTGAAGCCCCCAAGCCTCAGTGAATGTTGACTGTTTGCATGGGAAAGACAGTTGCCACTATTTAGGGAAGATAATAAATGGAGTTCATTTTACAATATCCCTAGCAGTTAAATATAAGCTCGCCGGACAAATAAGTTCACAACTGCATGTTTAAGGTCGTAGTAATTTCAGGCTAAATTCCTTCAAATGGCATTGCAGGTGAGGTGAGGTGAGTGATGGGATTCATAGATTAAGAAGAGGGTGGAATGCAAGTGCAGTGAATGTCTCATTCGATGTGGTGGTGAAAATGGCTTCAAAGCAGATTGTTTAATGATTGGGTCAAAATTGGAGTGAGTGCATTTGGGGCATGCCTCTAAAGGCCATAGTGTGAAGGAAGTAGCTGCAGCTGCATAGAAGCATACGGTCAATTTTGTCATTTAAACCTATAACAAGTTTACTTGAATGAGCAACAGAGTGTATGTTGATTTAAGATCATGCTTAAAATGCAATTCAATGGCTATTGAAGGATTTCCTGGTGATATTCGCTGTACGTAACTTCATCCTCACATTTTCAGCACAGTTTTTCCATGAAATATTAATTACAAGTTATTATTTATTGCCTTATTCCAACATCTGTTCTTACTGAAGTATTAGGAAACATCTGAATGCTTTTCCAATCTTAACTTTTCCATAGTATGGTATGTCGCTAACAAATATGCTATGGCCAAACGTGACGATGCAGGTTTCATTAAACGTATTCGTCTGTGTGTTCGTGCGGTGGTGGCGTTGAATCAATTCCATCCAGTGGTGTGAGAGACATGCATCTTGACTTCGCTTATCATAACAGGTGTGATTGGAGAGACAGGTCCTCAAATTATTGGGTTCGCATTGGTAGTGTAGCAGTTGCAGCGTCGTCCCTCTTGGTTATGACGACTCTGAAGCAAGCCGAAACGGTTGAGTGGTCGTATATCTGCTAAACGGCCACTAACATGACCAGGAACTGAAATTGGGTGGCTGCCGTATAGGGTTTCTGAAGGTCATTGATACATGACTGCCTGTGAGGTCAAGTAGTAGCCTAATGTTTAATTTTATCGATTGTTACTAAGGATTAGTAATTAGCATACTCAGTAGTCTATTATTGGCTTGAGCCGCATGACCATGGGTTCGTATGGGCCAAGAACTGAGTCACTACTAGTGTTTACAAATTAGCAAATACAAGCTTCAAATGAAACAAATGAAATGTTGCTTACAAGCTTCAAATGTCCATATTCAAAAAATAGTTGTTTGAGGTGTGAAATGAGTCTATTTTGGGGATGAAGTATGAAGGTGTAGGCCAGGAGACTAGGATTAGAATGATGGAAGAGCTGGTTACGATTTAGGACTAGAATTATTATGGCAAACTGTCCTACAGAGTCTTAGCACATACAGATGTAGTGTGCTCTTCGTAGATATGGCATCAGGAGTTGTAGAGGTTTCCTAATGGTGCCCTGTGATTAAATCCCTATCCCTATCCAAAAAAGATGACACCAAAATGGTCTCACTGAAGATGACCCGCTGCCATTCTGAGTCACTCCATGACTGCATGATACCATTGCAGCCGCCTGTCAATGGTGCTGGTGCTAACAGTATGACTCATGGAGGTCATCACTACTCAGTCAGTCAGTCAGTCAGGTACGGTGATAAGGCTATGCCTATGCCACTTGCATGGCAGAGCACGTAACTTGAGTTATTTGCATGTCCCTCACAA
>JAMWET010005686.1:0-38852 GCA_024036415.1 Prochilodus magdalenae
TCTCCCTCACTTCTGAGCCACCTCACACAACCCTCCTCCCTCACTCTGTACACCCTCAACACCAAACCCCTCTCCCTCACTCTGTACACAAACCCCCCCCCCCCCCCTCACCCAAACCCTCTCCCTCACTCTGTACACACCTCACACCAAACCCTCTCTCACTCACTCTGTACACGCCTCACACCAAACCCTCTCTCACTCACTCTGTACACACCTCACACCAAACCCTCTCTCCCTCACTCTGTACACACCTCACACCAAACCCTCTCTCCCTCACTCTGTACACACCTCACACCAAACCCGCTCTCACTCACACCTCACACCAAACCCGCTTTCACTCACTCTGTACACACCTCACACCAAACCCGCTCTCACTCACTCTGTACACACCTCATACCAAACCCGCTCTCACTCGCTCTGTACACACCTCACACCAAAGCCTCTCTCCCTCACTCTGTACACACCTCACACCAAACCCGCTTTCACTCACTCTGTACACACCTCACACCAAACCCGCTCTCCCTCACTCTGTACACACCTCACACCAAACCCGCTCTCACTCGCTCTGTACACACCTCACACCAAAGCCTCTCTCCCTCACTCTGTACACACCTCACACCAAACCCGCTTTCACTCACTCTGTACACACCTCACACCAAACCCTCTCTCCCTCACTCTGTACACACCTCACACCAAACCCTCTCTCCCTCACTCTGTACACACCTCACACCAAACCCTCTCTCCCTCACTCTGTACACACCTCATACCAAACCTGCTCTCCCTCACTCTGTACATACCTCACACCAAACCCTCTCTCACTCACTCTGTACACACCTCACACCAAACCCTCTCTCACTCACTCTGTACACACCTCACACCAAACCCTCTCTCCCTCACTCTGTACACACCTCACATACTGATACTGAAGAATTGAATTCCATATATGACACTGGTCAAATAGAATTCCCTGTAGACTGGGATTGTATCCACTGCTGGTAGACCCGTATGACCGTACGCTTCCATACACCTGCAGATTCAGCTACTTCCTTCACACTATGGTCTTTGGCCACGCCCACATGCAGTCCCTCCTTTTAGCCAATCATTAACATCTGCTCTGGAGCCATTTTCCACACATGGAACGAAACATTCCCTGCACTGTAGCACCTCTTCCCAATCTATGGATCCGGTCACTCACACCCCACAGGTATTTATAGCCCCGTCATCCTACTGCAGCGCCATCTGCAGGACCCTGAAGTTACTACCACCTTGAACATCCAAGGTGACTTATATGAGTGAGCTTAGTAGACAGTATGGGAATCCTGATGTGCCTGGTTTCCCGTCCTAGAGAACATACAAAAGCAGTTCAGCTGAATGAATTGGGATTGGTACAAAAGGAGCTGCGCTGCCCATGGATACAAACATGATTTATTAAACCATCGGGAAAAACAGGAAAGAGGAAAACGGAAATGTGGAAAGAGAGAGGAAGAATTCTTGATATGAAACATAAAGTCACCGTGACAAAGCTGTTTCACCAGCGGGGGGAACACGAGGTGCCTCCGCGGCTGTAACCTGCATGATGGAAAGTGACCACATGCCTAAAACCTCAGATATGCCGTTCCTCCAGAGGGATCGTAGTAATGGGATGTAAAGAGATCTGGTGAGCGCAGTAGTGTGGATTCCCTGTGTACAGTCGAACCAAGCAAACAAAATTAAACCCACACGACATCACGCTTTTCACCGGGACACTTCACCGCTCAGCACAGAGGACCAGGGACAGAGGAGCCCAAACAAAGGAAAAGCATGGGATTCCCGGGACCAACCCCCTCCATTGAGACCCAACAGCTGAGCATTCTGTCAATCAATTCCAAAAGTGCATACTCGGTTCTTTCTCTCTTTATCTGTTTTTTTTTTTTTTTTTTTTTTTTTTTAGAAAATAAAGATAAAAAAATAAGAAAATAAGTCTTTTACTCCACCCTCCCCTCCACCCCAACCCCACCCTCACCCCAAGCACTAAGCCTCTTTCCATCTCTCAAATGATTAACCATCTATTTTTGGCAGCAGCCTTCCGTAAACAGGATGTCTCCCTGCTGCCCTCTTGTGGACAGCGCCGGTAGTGTGAGTGACCATCGACGTGGGTTGTAAATCTCCGAGCCTGTAATTCACCAAAGTGGGTGCTGAAGCTGCAGGATAGGGTGGAGGTGGGGGAGGGGGTGTTGAGGGGTCCGCATCTACTCCAAGCAACCCTCCGTCGGCACTGCGCACACGGATAAAGGCAGTACTGTTCAGAGCAGCACCGTACGGCTCCTCGGGTTTCGGGGTTGCGTAGCAGCAGTGAGAGGTTTGCTCCACCTCCGGCAGGTCTCCGGCTGGGGCCCGGTTTGATTAATGCTTGAATAACGAAACCAATAATAATAATAATCATAATAAATCAAAAAGGAGATCCAGGCTGTCGACAGCACTGCGTCCACGGTGTCCCCGCCAACTCCCCCAGCCCCCAACAAAAGCTCTTCATTGGTACCCTTGTTTGTTTTATTCGATTTAAGGTCCTTTTCTTTTCTTTTTTTTTATTCATTTTTTTCCTTTTTTATTAAGAAGGCTATACCAGACGCATAATCACTGTACATAGATTTAACATTACCTTTACAATTAAATTTTGTCACTGAAATTACAGAATAAATATATGCACATTTATTATTTTTTTTTCTGTTCCTTTTTCAAATCTTTGTGTGAGAGAGAAAACATTAAAAGTGCTTCCTACAAAGCCGTTAGTGGTAATAATAATATCCAGAAGCATTTCGTCTTAAGAAAGTGCATCGAACTCCATAAAATCTCGAGTGTCTCTTGTTTTTGTTTTTTTTGTTTTTTTTAGGTATTCACAAATCCTTGGGTGTGTCCTTGAGAGAGAGAGATAGAGATAGAGATAGAGAGAGAGAGAGAGAGAGTGGGGGGGACCTCGGACGTCCCTTTATTATAATAATAATAATAATATATAAAATAAATAGACCACTGAACAGTAATGCGTTGCAGTATCTCTACCGAAAGTGAATTATTATTATTATTAATATTATGAATCCGATTTTTTTTGATCCTCTTTAATTCTTTCTCTTCCGTCTTTCCAGCAATACCCGACGTTCCCTGTTGCAGCTGAGTGCATGCAGCAAACTGCAATAGTCTACAAACTGTGCCTGCGAGCGCGCGAGGGAGAGAGAGCGAGACGAGACGAGACGGGCCGCCTTCGCCGAGGCTTTTCGTCTGGTATGTGTGCGAGTGATGCTCCTCCTCCCGTCGGCTCCCGCGGCCACAAACGAATCTGTTTCCCTGTATAAAAATAAGGGGATAAGATTGCTGGCTACTCTGAGAACAAAAGACAAGGAAGAAAATCTCAACAACTCAAAAGGAAAAGAAAAATCCAAAATCAAAAGGCACTTTGTTGGATATCTGAGTATGGCCTTTCCTCCAAAGCCACTTGGGGGAAACACATTTCTGTGGTATATATAGATTAACGCTGTTTGTCATGCTCTTTTCTGGTTTGTAGTAGTGGTGGTGGTGTTGGTGGTGAAGGGTAGGGGGCGCTATGGAGGTGAGCTCTTGTTTTACGTTTCACTCAGGGTGATTAAAACCTGTACGACTTCTCTAAGACTTCGAGGTAATCCGGCTTGGTTTGGAGTTTGGCCCTTAACTCGAGGTATTCACTTTGGGTTTGTTCGGGAAATCCTTTGCCCCCGGCAAAAAGCAGCGTCTCTTTTAACCTGGCGTCCTGCTGCACGTCCGGGTACTGAACCCCCGGCGGATGCGCGTGCGCCACATGAACGTGCTTAAGTCTGGGCGCCGTGCCGTACAGGCAGTCCACAAATCCCACGGCCTGGGGCGACCTCTGCTGGCTGTCCAACGCGTTCGGGCACAGGAGCCCGTTCTCGTGAAGCCGCGAGCGGTCGACGGTGACTATGGTGTTTAGCTGCGACGTGGAAACGGCCGCTGTCCACTCCTGCTCTTTCTCCAGCAGCGTCCGGTAACTCGTGCCGCCGTTTTCCTTCTGCTCCGCCTCCATCTCGCCTTCCCGGGGCTTGTAGATGGGGTTGTTGCACATGTGTGCCACAGGATGAGGGATGTAGTCATAAACGTGGCCTGGAGGTTTCTCTGGCGTGGCTACGGTGGCCCGTTCCTCAAACTGCATCTGGATGCCGGTGAGGTCCACTTCCTGCCTCTTTCTGAAAGGCACGTCCTTCTTCCTCCGCCTTCTCAGGACGAAAGCGAAGAGGCCGGCGGCTGCGAACACAGCGCAGATGAACAGGACCAGCAGGCTCAGGATCAGAACCGAGAGAGGGACCGCAGACCGCGCAGACGCCGGAGAGACGTAACCGGACCCGGACGTGCTTTGGGACGTGACGTCAAGTGCCGGGGAGCTTGGAGCAGCATATTTCAGCTCGGGACAGATGACCTCTGCCTCCAGGTTGCGAAGATCCTTGCCGGTGTGACTCTCAGGAGTTCTGCAGATGACCTCGCCCACCACGATAACGGAGCTGAGCTTCTCCACCCAACGCTTGAGCGGCACGATGGCACAGGTGCAGTCCCATGGGTTCTGCTGGAGGTCTACCTGCACCACTGCTCGCAGGTGCTCCAGCACCCCCTCCACTGGCAGGTGCAGGAAGTAGTTGTTGCGCAGGTTCAGCCTGGCCAGAGAGGTTCCTGCGAAAGCATCCGCCGGAAGGGCCCGAAGCAGGTTGTCGTTCAGGAAGACGAGCTGCAGGTTGGGCATCAGGCTGAAGGTCGCCGGCTCCAGCTCCCGGATCACGTTGTACTCCAGGTAAAGGTAGGTTAGAGAGTGAAGACCACGGAACATTCCGGGAGTCAGCCTCTCAATATCATTCCCGTTCAAGTACAAGCTCTTCAAGTTGGGCAAGTTGATAAACGCACCCTCCTGGACATACGATATCCGGTTGTTGCCCAGATGGAGCAAATCCAGGCTGGAGAAGTTCCAAAAGTCCGATCTGTAGATCTTCTGGATGAGATTCCCGCTCAGATAAAGCTTCTTGGCATTGAGCGGGCGCGGCAGAAGCTCGGAAATGTTGTGGAAGCTTTTCTCCTTGCAGTTCACCGTCAATCCAAGGTCGTTGATGTGCAAGTTACACGTGCATCCTGACGGGCAGATTATAGGGATAGGCGGCCGGGTCTGGTAAGCCGGCACAGGTGGCTGATTGGGGCCCGGATAGATGCTTCGTGCTGTGGGTGGAGTTTTTGTGGGCCTCGGACGTTTTGTAGGCTTTGGATGCCTCTCCCTGTATTCCACGGAGGACGCCGTGTTGTGGAAGGAGGAAAGCATGGACGAGGGTTTAGTGGGCCATGCTCTCTCGCCAACCAGTTGCAACCTCGGCACCCCGTACTTGGCCTCAATCTCAGCCTCGGAGAGCGTGGGACACAGCTCCCGTCTCGTGATCTCGCGCAGGTCCTTGCCGTGCAAGTGAAACGGATGCTCGCAAGCCACGTCCCCCACGAGCGCAGCATACGGGATTCGCTCAAGCCAGGACTTGAGCTGCACGATTTCGCAAGCGCAGTTCCACGGGTTCTCCTCCAGCTGGATCTCCATGAGAGTGCGGCCCACGTACTCCAGAGTTCCCTGGTAAGGCAGGTTCTTTAACCGGTTGCCTCGCAAGTCAAGGTGCGTTAGCGACACAGACCTGAAAAGTGTACTGGGCAGTGCAGGTATCAAATTGTCATTGAGGATGAGCACTCGGAGCTTGTGCAAGTTGCGGAAGGCCCCGCTTTCTATCCTCTTGATGACATTGTAATCCGCCTGCAGATACTCCAGGCTCTCCAGGCCCAGGAACGTGTCATTCCTGAACACCTCCAGCTTGTTCTCATGCAAGAATAGCTTTTTTAAAATGGCAAGGCCATTGAAGGCGCCCGCGTGGATGTCCTGCAGGGCGTTGTTGCCCAGGTTTAGCGACACGGCATTGTTGAGGTGCAGGAAGCTGTTGAAGTACAGCCTCCGCATAGCGTTCCTCTGCAGGTTCAGCTTGAAGGGCCTCGTCCACGTCTGAGAGACTTGGCTAACGTTGGTGAAGCCTTTGCTGTCGCAGTGGACGTGGAAGATGCCCTCTTTGACCTCACAGCTGCACGGGTCGAAGCACGGCTCGTCCATTTCCTCCGACTCATCCAGCAAAGGGATCGGCGTGGTGCATCCTAAAGCGATCGAGCTCAGCAGGGTTACCCACAGCATGCTTCCGCCGAGAGCCTGCGTGGAGGTACGGCCCACAGCCACGTCACAACACTAGAAGAGAGAGAGAAAGAGGGGAAGTTTCATTTTCGGAGCCCCTCAAACATGTGGATCTAAGCGCCGGCAATAAAGCAGCCTGAATTCAATTACGGGAAAAGGAGAGAGAGAGGATCCGAGCTAGAGTCTGGAATGGTTTGGGAATTTTGATATCTTCCCACTAGCTTGCTTGAGCTTCCTTCTTGTACACAATTCCAGGCTTTTGTAAAAATGAGCATTCCCGTTCCCTGAGAGCACTGAGAGACTGATTCCGAGCAGTGTGGGGTACGCAGTATTCCTAACCCGGCAGCCTGGAAAACCTTCTGGGACCGTTAACACCCAGCTGGCTCCGAGAGCTCTCTCCGGAGTTTTTGTTTCTTGTGGATGTTGGGGAACCGTCTACGTGGTTCCACATCTTTCTTACATTCATGGAATGTTTTTACGGGGACTAAATAGATCCGGAATCCCAGTGTAGATAGATCCCTGGGACTAGTGTCCCAGTGTGTTCAGTCCTGATAGACTTCCCAACATTTACCAATACATGAAGCTCATTTATGCATGCTCATTATTGCCACCCATCTATATATAGCCATGGCTTTCACGGAGGGAGCCTTGAAGAGCCAATTTTAGGGGTAACCTGCGCACTCCCGTTCCCCCAGCGCTGGTTAGATAACGCCGGATTTACCGCGTCTAGAATTCCGTGCTTTTGTGTTTTGAGTGCTGCAAACACTGCACACAATTCATAACCGAGAAAAACAGAACGGAGCTGAACCAGCACACACAAGCACCATACAAAACACACGGGGAAATCTTCATACCTCAGAAATATGAGCTAATAGGATATGGATAACGATGGATATGTGATTAACATCCTAATAACGATTAATAGAACACAAATATTTGAAATACCTGCACTAATGGTTTTGAAATGCATGTGCACACAAAAAGGAAAACTGCAGCATGTTTCTAAATATCAAAGATGGAGTGACAATGTATGTTTATATATATATAAATATATACATGCATATAAATATATATAATGTGATATATGTTACGTGTATCTATCTACACACACACACACACACACACACACACACACACACATCATATATATATATATATATATATATATATATATGCTATATTCTATATTATATGAAATGCATATGCATCATGTTATTTATTTATTTGTTTATTTGTTTATTAATTTATGTCATAATGTTCTCACAAACACATTTATAAAGTCATATATAATGTCAACTATCTATCTATATCTATATACCTATATATCTATATACACACACAGATAGATATAGATAGATGGATGGATGGATGGATAGATGGATGGATGGATGGGTGGATAGATAGATCGATAGTTAGATAGATAGATAGATAGATAGACAGATAGATAGATAGATAGATAGATAGACAGATAGATATATAGATAGATAGATAGATAGATAGATAGATAGATAGTTCATCATGAGCCCCTTGGTGCCGGAGCCGCGCTGGCTCGTTACCGTGGTGCGGAATGAAGCCCCCCCGGCCTGAATGCACCGCAGTGTTCGTTCGGAATGGAGGCACATTCCGCTCCGGAGCTTCCCTGAGAGGTTTTAATGAAACGCCATGGATGCACGGAAAGCCGCGGATGTCATCACGTGCGGCACTCTGATGAAAGGATGAAGGTGAGCGTCGGCGGGTCGATGGGGACGGGACGGGACGGGTGGTGTGCGTTTGCGGGGACAGGCTGATAGGATGATGGGTAAGGTCGCCTGAATCATTAGGCATGTCAGTGACGGTGCAGTTTTCCAGCGCAATCACTCCTCACCCGCTTAACCAGCATCATCCCTCTCCTCTCCTCTCCTCTCCTCTCCTCTCCTCTCTTCTCCTCTCCTCTCCTCTCTCACCCACACGTTCCAGCGCCATGGCTCTCGTCCCTCTCTCATATCGCTCTCTCTCTCTCTTAGCACTGTCTATACCTCTCTCGCTCTCTGTCCTTCTATAATTACTGTTTAACTCCCTACTGCTCATTCTCTCTCTCTCTCTCTCTCTCTCTCTCTCTCTCTCTCTCTCTCTCTCTCTCTCTCTCTCTCTCCCTCTCTCTCTTTGACACACATGCATTCAAACAGTGGCTCTCATCTCTTTCTCTCTCTCTCTCTCTCTCTCTCTCTGTCTATCTGGCTCTCTCCTTGTTTATACTGCTGGGTCTTTATCCATCCATCTATCCATCTATCTATATATCTGTTTCTCTCTTTCGCTTATGCACATATTCAAACATCACAGCTCTCATCCCTCTCTTCCTCTTTCTCTCTCTCCCTCTCTCTCTCTCTCTCTCTCTCTCACAAACACACTTAAACACAAAGGCTCTCGTCTCTCTCTCTCTCTCTCTTTACATGTCCTATTCTATTCTGTATTCTAACTCAACACAAATTCTATCTAATTCTATAATCTTGCTCTCTTTCTCTATTTGCCATATCTATTCTATTCATTTCTATTCTATTCTATAGTCTCTCTCTATTCTGTCCCTCGTTCTCTTTCATTCTCCATACATGAAATGAAAAAATTGAACTAGATTGACGTAAAGACCATTCTATTCTATTCTATTCTATTCTATTCTATTCATCGCTCTGAAACATCTCCTACCGTCGTTCTCTCCCATCTGTCCTTCTCTCTCTCTCCCCCCTTACTCCTTCTCGCATGCAGAACCCGGGACAGGGGACACTCAGTAACCCAGTGCTGTGTGTTTTCTCCGTTTCCGTCTCTATCGGTCTTACCAAAGGAAGAAGATCACTCCATCATGGAAAGAGGGGAAAAGCCAGCGGCCGTAACCAGCCTTCCGTTCATCGGTGCGTTACGGACCGGCGCTTACTGACCGGCGCATTCCCGGAGAGGAAACAAAAACAAAAACAAAGAAAAAAAGCCCAAAAAGGAGGAGAGCGGGACTCCACAGCCTCCCACACACTCCCTCAGCGCAGGGGGCTCACAGCCGCGAGCGTCACGGTCCCAGACCCGCGGCTTAACACGCGCCGCGTGCCATTCCGCTCACTTCTGCCCGGCGGCTGCATGTTCTCTCGGTGGATAAAAGAATCCGTTTTGCGCGTGAAAGTCCGTCAAAATCCATCATCGCTCGAGCTTGGCTTTGCATCCGTGCGCAAAAAGACGAGAGGGGGAAAAAAAAACAACAACAGGAAGAAAAGCAGAGGGGTGGAGGAAAAAGAGAGGAAGCAGAGCAGGCTCGCGGTCTTCGGTGAGGAGTGAGCAGCACCCCGGCCAGCTCCTGCCTCTCGCCGTTTCTGAGCGCGTGCGGGAGCGAGCGTGTTTCTGTGTGTGTATATGTGTGTGTGTGTGTGTGTGTGTTCGTGTGGGCGCGCGCGCCCCTGCCTGCCTGCGTGCGTGCGTGCGTGCGTGTAGAAATCCAAACGCACGAGCTTCACACGCGCAAAATCAGCCTCAGAATGTGTGGCGTATATCCCCCGGGCAGCAGCAGGTTACCTACTCGGTTTTAATGGGCTCCAACTTTCCATCTCCTCGTGCGCTGGAACGGACGGGGAGGCGCCGGCGCCGCGCGAGGAGACATGCACTGCAACGGGAAGAGGAGAGAGAGATACAGAATAGGCAGGCTGCAATCAAATGATAACAGTACATACACAGTCCTATACAAGCACCGTATGGGCATACAAGCGTCGTCTGCCCGGGCAAACGGGCGCGAGCGCGCGCGCGCGCCTCACGCTCCAGTTAAACAAACAAACAAGCAAGCAAACAAAAATATGCGCGCGCTCGAAATCTTGTCACATAGCAATGCACGCGATGTAGAAGTGGAAAAGGCGCACGGTCTCTCGGCGCGGGTGCGCGCGCGCGAGCACACACACATCCCTCCATCCGTACACACACACACACACACACACACACACACACACCCACACACACACACAAGCTGTCGCTGCACCTAAACAAGAAATCGCGCGCGCACACACACACAAACACAGAAACGGACACACTGCAACGAAATAAAACGAGAGCGCGCGCGTGTGCACGCGCTCGCACGGGGCGCGCGCCTGCACGGACAGTGCCTTAATTATGTCCAGCAAGCGCAAAAAAAATTCCCCATGTAATCTCCATATAACGTTGACGCACGCGTTACGCACGCGCCGGGTTGCAAAACGAAAGGCTGCAGCGTTACGAGAGAGCGGGATGCATCCGTGCAAAGTCCCGGAGTTTCCTGCTCGGTGAGATCCCCGAACGTTCCAGCAGCCGATCGGCAGCTTTAGAGGAAAACGCAAAAAAAAAATAAAAAAAAACGCAAAAAAAAAACAAACACACAAACAAACAAAACTCACCTCGTGCGCGAATTCGGTTTAGCAGCATCCGAGAAAGAAAAGGTGCAGGAAAGGAACGCAAGAAAGAGGTTAAAGACTGTTGGGTCTCTCCTCCTCCTCCTCCTCCTCTTCCTCCTCCTTCACCGTGTGCTTATTCCCTCTGTCTCTCCCTCGCCGAGCTCCTCTCCCGTTCCCACTGAGACCGAGGCAAACGAGGAGAGATGAAGACGTGATTGGAATGCAGTGTCCTTCTTCTTCCCCCTCTCTCTCTCCCTCTCTCTCTCTCCCTTTCTCTCCTCTTCTCTGTAGCTGTGTTGTTTCCGATGCAGTTCAGAGGATCAGCGGCAGCTGCAGCAGCCCGGGTCGTCGCGAGCATCACCGGAAGCGCGCGGATGAGCGAGAGCGCGAACGCGGGCGAGCTACTGCTTCTGTTACGCGGCGCGGCGCTGGAATGAAGCTGAGGGAGAAAAGTGGCAGCAAGTGAGCGAGTGAGCGAGAGAGAGAGAGAGAGGGGGGGAGAGAGGGAGAGAGAGAGAGAGAGAGAGAGAGGGATATGGTGGTGGAGTGAGGAGGAGGAGGAGGAGGAGGAGGGTTCGCTGAGTGGCGCACCGGGAACGCGCGTCAGCCCCCCCTCCTTCTCTCTCTTATTCAAACCTCTCTTTCTCCCTCTCCCTCTCCCTCTCCCTCTCTCTCTCTCTCTCTCTCTCTCTCTCATTCATTGCCCCCCCCTCTCCTCTCTTAATCAGTCCACTCCCTCTCTCTTCTTCGTTATTCAAGTCTTTCTTTCTCTTTCTCTGTCTCTCCCTCAGCCCCCCCTCTTTCTTTCTGTCTCTTATTCAATCCTCTCTCTCATCTCTCACTCTTATTCACTCCTCTTTTCATCCTTTCTCTCCTCCCTCTTCAGTCCTTTTCAGAAGGAAGAGCGGTGTGCGGAGTGGCAGCATCAGCCTTTACCCCCCCACACACACTTCTCTCTTATTCAATCCCTTCTCTCTCTCTCTCTCTCTCTCTCTCTCTCACACACACATCTCTCTCTCTCTCTCTCTCTCGCTCTCACACACATCTCTCTCTCTCTCTCACACACATCTCTCTCTCTCTCTCACACACATCTCTCTCTCTCTCTCTCTCTCTCTCTCTCTCACATACATCTCTCTCTCTCTCTGTCTCTCTCTCTCTCTCACACACATCTCTCTCTCTCTCTCTCTCTCTCTCACACATCTCTCTCTCTCTCTCTCTCTCTCTCTCTCTCTCTCTCGTCCTAACCTTTCTCAGTCCTATCTCTCTGTCTACTCCCCCCCTCTCCCTCTCTCTCTCTCTCTCCCTCTTGTCCTAACCTCTCTCAGTCCTATCTCTCTGTCTACCCCCTCTCTCTCTCTGTGTACTCCATCTCTCTCTCTCTCTCTCTCTCTCTCTCCCCCCCTCTCTCCCTCTCTCATCTCTCTTGTCCTAACATCTCTCAGTCCTGTCTCTCCCTCTCCTCTTTTATTCAATCCTCTCTCCCTCACTCCATCCCTCCCTCCCTCCCTCATTCTAACATCTCTCAGCCCTGTCTCTTTCTCTCCTCTCTTATTCAATCCTCTCTCTCTCTCTCTCTCTTCAGTGCACCACTTTCAGTAAGGTTCTCGTATCCCTCTCTTCTACTCTACAGATCATCGTCTCTCACATGAGCCTGTTGTTTCAGTTCAGTTCTCTTCAGTCTATATTTTTTAAGACTGTCCTGTTTAAGATTCTCCTCCTCTCTCTCTCCCTCTCTCTCTCCCCCTCTCTCTCTCTCTCTCACCCATCCTATTGCTGTCCCCTTCCTTCCTTTTGTACTTCTCCCTTTTTCATTTCCTCCTATTCTCTCTGTCTTCCTCACTGTTTCTCTGTCTTACTTTCTCCTCTTGCTTTTTCATCCCTCTCTTGGTATCTTCCTCTTTCTCTCTCTCTCTCTCTCCGATGCTTGACTCTATGCTGCTCTATTCTACAGACTGTATAGACTCTGTATGGGGTTGTTTGATCCTCCTCTGTGTGTTCTCGTGGACTCTGTTTCGATCTCTCTGCAGCAGAAGGCAGAGAGAGAGAGAGGGAGGCGGAGAGAGAGAGAGAGAGAGAGAGAGAGAGGGAGAGAGAGAGAGAGAGAGAGAGAGAGAGAGAGCGAGCGCGCATGCTCTCCTCGCTCTGTGTGTCGTCCCGCGCCCTTCCTGTAGCGGGCAACCACGCTCTGCCTGATACACCGGCTTCTCCAAACAGCACACACAGAGAGCACACAGACCGCGGGACCACCAGCCTATATACAGCCCTCCTCTAATCAGCGGCCTCAGGATTTACTAATACGGCCATTACTATTAATTACAGGGCTTCAATTATTAGGACATTTTAATAGACAATATTCAATTAATATAAACAGTATTATTGTAATAGTATTATTGATAATAATGGTAAGCTATACACACACATATAGTATATACTCACATATATAGTGTGTGTATGTGTGTGTTTATATTTATACAAAAATAATATTTATAATAATGTAATTATTTATAATAATAATGTTCTGGGTTAATAAAAGTGTGTTCAGGTTCTAGAATAGATTTACATACTTCAGTTTTCCCAAAACACAATACTGTACATCTGTATTCATGCTCTGTTAGAGCTCCTCCTTCTTTAAACCACGCCTCCTCATGAGTTTTTGAGCTCTGATTGGCCGGCTTGCCCACTTTGATCTGACTGGTCAACCACCAGAATGGTTGGAGCCCAACATGAACCCTCCTGTAGTTGCTGTAGCCGTGTGAGGCTGTGCCAAGCTCTTCGGTAGGCGGGCGATAAGGATTGCGTTACGCGATGACATCACTACGTAACAGAGAAGAGGGCTGGAATTCCAATAAATTCCACTGAGATGAGTGGCAGTTACCTGCTAGTACCTGAACAGGCATTTGACTCTAAAGGCTACATCATTAAAGGTGGAACTTGACAGGACTGTAACCACTGTACAGTTACAGTTAGTACACCGGGGCTGTATGACTAAGGAGCATTAACAGCCCCCCGGGAATTCTCCCAGCTCTCCACTCCGCTTACCGGACATTGGCCGTCCCACCACCAACACCGCACACCCACCAAGTAGCTTGGAGAGGAGAGAGAGAGAGAGAGGACAGAGAGAGAGAGAGAGAGAGAGAGAGAGAGACAGAGAAAGAGAGAGGACAGAGAGAGGACAGAGAGAGAGAGAGAGAGAGAGAGGAAGAGAGAGAGAGGAAGAGAGAGGAAGAGAGAGAGAAAGAACAGAGAGAGAGAGAGGAAGAGAGAGAGAGAGAGGAAGAGAGAGAGAGAGAGAGAGAGAGAGAGAGAGAGAGAGAGAGAGAGAGGAAGAGAGAGAGAGAGAACAGAGAGAGAGGAAGAGAGAGAGAGAGAACAGAGAGAGAGAGAGGAAGAGAGAGAGAGAGAGGAAGAGAGAGGACAGAGAGAGAGAGAGAGAGAGAGGACAGAGAGAGAGAGAGAGAGAGAGAGAGAGACAGAGAGAGAGAGAGGACAGAGAGAGAGAGAGTAGAGAGAGAGAGAGGAAGAGAGAGAGAGAGAGAGACAGAGAGAGAAAGAGACAAAGAGAGAAAGGACAGAGAGAGAGAGAGAGAGGACAGAGAGAAAGAGAGAGAGAGAGAGGACACAGAGAGAGAGAGAGAGAGAGAGAGAGAGAGAGAGAGAGAGAGAGGGAGAGAGAGAAAGAGAGAGAGAGAGAGGAAGAGAGAGAGAGAGGACAGAGAGAGAGAGAGAGAGAGGGAGGAAGAGAGATAGGCCTGAGACTCCTCTGAACATGACACCACTCTTGATTAGCCTGTGAGGTCAACCTATACTCACAGTACAGTATCATACACACTGATCTCAGCTCAGAACCAGAGACCTGCAGGCCTGATATGACTACCCACTGCCCCTGCTGCTACCACACAGACATCATCCCGCCGTCCTGAACGCCGAACTCAACACATCATATACCAATCACATACCAGAACTGAATAATCCCAGGACACAAATAACAACTACACCACTCTTACATGCACTGGAAACTGGAAAACCATCAGAGACAGACATGCTACTCTGTACCACACACTGTACCGTTACCATCCCTCCCCCAGAAGAGACGTTCCCGGAGTTAGGAAGGCCCATTCCCAGGGACATGGGAAATGTGTTTGTGGAGACCTTAATGCAGGAACCGGACCGCAGACGGATTGATGTCAGCAGCTGCTATCATGCCCATATAAACAACCAGGACTGTGCGGTCAGTAGGAGAAGGTGGTCCGTACATCGTCTGTATGTTATGGGGGGTCACATTTCCCTCACCTCTTGGACAGGGACCAGGAGATTACTGTATATGTTAAACCACTGACCCCTCTTTCTGACCATAGAGAGTTTATACAGTGTTCAGTAAAAGGACTGAGACTAGCATCACTGCACACACCCACCCCCAGCATCAGGAGGTGATACGGGTGGGCCCAAAGCCCCTCAGAGGAGTTCCAGCCAACCTCAGAGACCCAGATATTCCAACACGTTCTGATTACGGCATGTCCTCTCCGTACAGGCAGAATCAGTCTGGCTCCAGGTTTGGCTAGCTGGTTGCTAAAGTGTTGCCGAAAATGAATGGGAGTCTATGGGAGGAATGAGGGATGAACAAACGACACATAGAGGAGTGCAGGTCAGGATATCTGTGGATTCGAGTTTGGGGGTCTTCCCTGAGTGAGTACATGCAGTTTGGTGGCTGTAGGTTAAAGGAAACAATAGAGTTCGAATGGGGCTGAAAATGAATGGGGGTCTATGGGAGGAACGAGGGATGGGGGAAACCCGGGCAAACAAACGAGTGTAGGTCAGACCAACATTGAATTTGTGCTTGGAGGTCTGGTCTGAGATGTGTTCTGAGTGTCTGTGAAACAGTGGCTCTGGGTCGGCTAGAAGTACGGTAGATGGGTGTGCCCTTTTCCGAAAGGGGGGAAATCGGAATTTAAAAAAGCTATGAGTACGGCATTCCTGATCCGTCTGAACATTCCGGAGCCACTGACCATACATCTGCTGAAGCTTTCCTGGTCCATCACGATGCTCTAAATGATTTACGTTATCTTGATATGACCATCAGGAGGGTTGCACTTCACTTTACCACTGAGAGGAACCAAGACTCCATAGGAGAAACTCTCTCAGAGCACGAGCAAGAACCACTAAGAGGAACCAGTACTCAGAGAAACCAAGACTCAATAGGTAGAACTCCCTAAAAGCATGAGGAGGAACCACTGAGAGGAACCAAGACTCAATAAGTAGAACTCCCTAAAAGCATGAGGAGGAACCACTGAGAGAAACCAAGACTCAACACATAGAACTCCCTAAAAGCATGAGGAGGAACCACTGAGAGGAACCTAGACTCAACATGGAGAACTCCCTAAAAGCATGAGAAGGAACCAATGAGAGGAACCAAGATTCAACAGGAGAAACACTCTCATAGCACAATCAAGAACCACTAAGAGGAACCAAGATTCCATAAGTCAAACCCTCTCAGATCAGAAGCAAGAACCACTAAGAGGAGCCAATACTCAGAGAAACCAAGACCCAATAGTAAGAACTCCCTAAAAACATGAGGAGGAACCACTGAGAGGAACCAAGACTCAACAGGAGAAACTTCTTTAAAGCACGAGGAGGAACCACTGAGAGGAACCAAGACTCAACAGGAGAAACACTCTCATATCACAATCAAGAACCACTAAGAGAGGAAAGACTCAACAGGAAAAAACTCTCCAAGCACAAGGCAAGAATCACAGGCAGGAATAAAGTCAACTCCCTCTCAGAGCACAGGGAAAGCAAGAACCACTAAGAGGACAATACTCAGAGAAACCAAGACCTCAATAGCAGGTGGAACTCCCTAATGCCCTGGGGCCCTGTTTCCTCCTCCATGAGGAAGGAAACCACTGAGAGGAACCAAGACTCAACAGGAGAAACTTCTTTAAAGCACGAGGAGGAACCACTGAGAGGAACCAAGACTCAACAGGAGAAACACTCTCATATCACAATCAAGAACCACTAAGAGGAACCAAGACTCCATAGGAAAAATCCTCTCAGAGCACAAGCAAGAACCACTAAGAGGAGCAAATACTCAGAGAAACCAAGACTCAATAGGTAGAACTCCCTAAAAGCATGAGGAGGAACCACTGAGAGGAACCAAGACTCAACAGGAGAAACTCCTTAAATGCATGAGGAAGAAACACTGAGAGGAATCAAGACTCAACTGGAGAAACACTCTCATAGCACAATCAAGAACCACTAAGAGGAACCAAGACTCCATAAGTGAAACCCTCACAGATCACAAGCAAGAACCACAATGAGGAGCCAATACTTAGAGGAACAAAGACTCAAGATGGTAAACCAGAACTCATAGTGAAACCCTCAAATCAGCAAAGCAATGATAAGGGAATGAACCACTGAGAGGAACCAAGACTCAACAGGAGAAACTCTCTAAGAGCATCAGGAAGAACCACTAAGAGCAACCACGGAGATGGACCAAGACTCAGTAGTTAGAACCCCCTAAAAGCATGAGGAGGAACCACTGAGAGGGACCAAGACTCAATAGGAGAACTCTGTTAGGAGCATAAGGAAGAAAGACTGAAAGGAACCATGACTCACAGGAGAAACATGGAGAGGAACCAAGACTCAGTAGGAGAACCCATCCTCTTCTGAGCAAGACATCAGGACAATCCTAGGATATCTTTCCACAGCAGGTGGGAAGGATGACCTGGGAGCATACAGGGGAGATCCAGGAAGAACGCCTGTGGAAGTGGAACCAGAAGTCAGAGTGAAGCACAGGAGTAAGCTGGAGACAGTTTCAGATGCGGAGGAATTTCTGATTTTCTCCTTCTCTCAGTGCTGCCTCGTTCAGCCCCTGGGACAGCTGAGGATGAAGCACCACTGGGAGTTGGGGGGGCTGGGGGTCTTTCTCCAGTCTCATGGGATGTGTCAGAGCTTCTCCCACAGTCTGTCAGGCATTGTGGCCTCTCACAGCAAAGGAACAGCAGCACAAACATGTCAGTCAATCTCCCCTCACACGGTCCTCAAACCTCCTGTGTATTCCCCTCAGCACCTGACAGTGTTCCCCCATCCAGTACAGCATGTACTCCTGCATATATCCTCCCAGGCCACTTTATCGGAAACCCCTCACCTCCACCTTGCTGGTGTACAGTTCAAGACTGTAGCTCATCTGTTTATGACTGGTACACCAAGGCACAATGTGGGTGTTTCTAATAATTTGTCCAGCGAGTGAAGAACTAGATAAGTGTTTCTAATAAAGTGGCCAGTGAGTGGAAGCACAAGGTGAGGCGTTTCCAATAAAGTGGACAGTGAGTGGAAAGACAAGGGAGGTGTTTCCAATAAACTGGCCAGTGAGTGGAAGCACAAGGTGAGGTGTTTCCAATAAAGTGGCCAGTGAGTGGAAACACAAGGTGAGGTGTTTCCAATAAAGTGGCCAGTGATTGGAAGCACAAAGTGAGGTGTTTCCAATAAAGTGGCCAGTGAGTGCAAGCACAAGGGTGGTGTTTCTAATAAAGTGCCACTGATTGTAAGCAGAAACTAGGTGTTTCCAAGCACAGGAAAGGTGTTTCTAATAAAGTGGCCAGTAAGTGTTAGTACGAGTAGATGTTTCCAATAAACTGGCCAGTCAGGGTATAGTAACTATACCTCCATCCAGAATCAGCTTCTCACTCACATGCTTCCTTCAGCCGTTTGAAACTAGAGCCGGGTTGCCATATTCTACCACAGGTGTTGCCAAAGCTATCAGTTCACCAACAAGAGCGAGTGTTTGTACAAAGAAGCTCCCAAAAATAACATGGTGTGTGTGTGTGTGTGTGTGTGTGTGCCAGTGATGCCATGCCTCCATGTGGCAGCAAGCCCAGTCTGTGCTGGCCCTGTGGGCTTACCTCACACTCTGGCCAAACTGAGATGAAAGCCCGTCAGGATGATGGGCCTGCATCTCCTCTACTCCTCAGACTCCTACACGGTCATGTGCATGACAGTACAACCTACAGCGTCTCACATCCAGCTCGGATGATTGAACACAAAAGCGAGAGGCTTTACTTTAATTTACAGGACTGAAGTCCTATTTGATAGCGCTTGTCTTCAGGCCCAGTCACCCTCCAGCTGCCAGGAAGGTTCTTTAGAGAGATGGTTCTCTGAAGATGTTTTGAATGTAGATCCATTCCTGGTAATGAGATGTGTGATTATGGAGGTTCTTTGTCTGACTGTATATATACATATATAGCTCGCCAGACTAAAAATAAGTCACCCATGGTGGTAGTACCTTCAGGCTCCTGCAGATGGCGCTGCACGAGGATGATGGGGCTGTAAATACCTGCGGGGTGTGAGTACCGGGATCCATAGATTGGGAAGAGGTGCTGCAGTGCAGGGAATGTCTCGTTCCCATGTGTGGAAATAGGCTGCTCGCAAAGGCAGATGGTTAATGGATGGCTTAACTGCAGAAAGGCGCGTGGCCACAATAAGACCACCCTGAAGGTGAGGATCTGCAAGGTGCTGTGGAACGTACGGTCATGTGGGTCTACCATGGCTAAAATCCAAGTGGCCAGGATAATGCAGCTACGAGTTGGATCAGAAATATAGGGGGGCCCCCCAAGCTGGAGCCATGTCTCCATGCTCGCTAGCAGCTTGATATGCTGCAGGTGCCAGCTCGTAGTATGGAACCCCGTACGGTCATACACCTTGGTCTACCAGAGTGGATCACCATCCCAGTCTAGAGGGAATTCTAGAACATTTATTAGATCTGTGGAATTGTGCCAGGGAACGGACACAGTTGGGCTCTCAACGCAACAATAAAGCGCAGGCCACTGAAAAGAAACCCCTGAGCACTCCTGACAGTCCGCATCACACGAGCCAGTCTTGGTGTGGCCGGTGCTGGTGTTAGAGTGTTGAGCACATGTAGCTGCATGTATGGGATGCAGCAAGTTTGCGAGGACACCACACACGTAGCCATCCACTAGTCACAGCAGTGCATGTCCACACACAGAGCACGGTATTGGTTGGTACAGTCTATTCACTGAATATGCCCCTGGTATATATAGTCCAGTCAGGTATGCTAGCAACAGGTGTACAGCCACTAATATATGGAGGTAGACCCCCTGCTAACATCCACGGGTGACGGTCAATGTTATATCTCAGCTGTTCAGACACAGTTTACGTTTGCCATCCTCAGAATGTTTTTTTTTTTAAGGAGATTGGATTCTTTGGAAAAAGAATTGTGTTTGGAGGAGTTGAAGGTAAAAGAGGAAGAGGATGGCCATCAAGAAGGTGGATGGATACAGTCAGAGGAATTCTGAAGCAGCCGTTCACAAGCCTGAAGACCCAGAGAAGGAGACAGGACATAATCAGCACAGCAGCACAGCACAGCACAGCACAGCACAGCACAGCACAGCATAGGACACCAGCACAGCACAGCACAGCACAGCACAGCACAGCACAGCACAGCACAGCACAGCACAGCATAGGACACCACAGCACAGCACAGCCCACCACAGCACAGCACAGCATAGGACACCACAGCACAGCACAGCCCACCACTGCACAGCACAGCCCACCAGCACAGCTTAGCACAGTACAGCATAGCACATCACAGGACACTACAGCACAGCCCACCACAGCACAGCCCACCACAGCACAGTACACCACAGCACAACACAGCAAAGAACAGCATAGCACACCACACCACAGCACAGCATAGCACAGCACAGGACACCACAGCACAGAGTAGCACAGCACAGCACAGTCCACCACAGCACAGCAGAGCACAGCATAGTCCACCACAGCACAGCACAGCATAGGACACAGTACAGCATAGCACATCATAGGACACCACAGCACAGCATAGCACAGGACACCACAGCACAGCACATCACAGGACACTACAGCACACCCCACCACAGCACAGCATAGGACACCACAGCACAGCCCACCACAGCACAGCGTAGCACAGCACAGGACACCACAGCACAACACAGCAAAGAACAGCATAGCACACCACACCACAGCACAGCATAGCACAGCACAGGACACCACAGCACAGTGTAGCACAGCACAGCACAGTCCACCACAGCACAGCACAGCATAGTCCACCACAGCACAGCATAGGACACAGTACAGCATAGCACATCATAGGACACCACAGCACAGCAAAGCACAGGACACCGCAGCACAGCATACCACAGCACAGCATACCACAGCACAGCACAGCATAGCACAGTACAGCATAGCACATCATAGGACAGCACAGCACAGCCCACCACAGCACAGCACTGCATAGCACAGTACAGCATAGCACATCATAGGACAGCACAGCACAGCACAGCACTGCATAGCACAGTACAGCATAGCACATCATAGGACACCACAGCACAGCACAGCACAGCACAGCATAGGACACCACAGCACAGCACAGCACAGCACAGCATAGGACACCACATTCTCAGTCAGAAGGTGATCTGATAACACCCCCCAACTCGTGGGTAATTGTTTACCGTAACAGCACTGCATCCTGGGAATTGGTTGGGGAACATCCTGGTAGGTATTAAAGGAGAGACGATTCTGAGGAGCCTGAACCTGAGAGATTCCTGAGGTCTCACACATCATACACACTGAGGAGGAGAGGAAGACAGAAAGGTCGTTTGGAAGCGTGTGATGGGAAGCGTGTGATGGGAAGGCCCAGGTAATGTCCCTGGTAACCAAACGGCCCACGCAGAGGTGTGAGTTCAGTGTCCACACGCTGATTAAAGCGAGCTCGAGCTCAGGGGTCTCTGCTTCTCTTTACTGAGGTGTTTAACAGATGATCATGGACAAGAGAGATGCTGGATCACAGCTCTGAAGGTCACTAAAGGTCAGATAGAGGCTACGTGTCATTTAGATGCCCATCTGGCACAACTCAAAGGAGCTGCGGGTTAGCAGGTATAAATACACTGTACAGTCTCCACCCACTTTATCGGACCCCCACTCTCCTGCAGCTCCACCGGGTGAGAGGAGAGACAGAGTAGAGAGACTCAGAGGAGAGAGCCCTGAGACAGCTTGGTGAGCATGGGAACGCAGGAGAGTGTCAGTTATAAAGCAGCTCCACCTCTGTGCGTAATACTGGAGCACATCATACAGCACAGCACGTGTAGGAAATCCTCTAGCTCTTCACCAGTGGTCAGTTTCTGACCATCAGTATCTGCACCCCGGTATATGGCAGACCCGTGACAAGGGGTGTGCTTCCATCGCGTGCCGGAAAAACCAGTCACGGTCCAGTAACAAATACAGATTCCAGATGTTCGATGTTCCAATAAAGTGGATTAAAGTGAGTGAAAGCACAAGGTGTGGTGTTTCTATATAAAGTGGCCAGTGGTATGGAAGTTATGGCACAAGATGGGTGTTGATCCAATGAAAGTGGCCAGTGAGGAGACATACAAGGTCAGGGGTGTTTCTCTCATAAAGTGGCCATCTGACGCACGTTAAATGTTACAAGGATTGGGCGTTGTCTAATAAAATGGCCCAGTGAGGTGGTGCCTTTTCTAATAAACAGGTTTACAAGGCAGGTGTTGTATAGGAGTGAATGTATAGGGCCTGTGTTCTCTAAGATGATCCCTGTCTACTCTAAGATGATGACGATGATGATGATGATTGGTGGTAATGATGGTGATTGGCGGTGATGATGATGATGATTGGTGGTGATGATGATGATTGGCGGTGATGATGATTGGCGGTGAAAATGATGATTGACGGTGATGATGATTGGCGGTGATAATGATTGGCGGTGATGATGGTGATTGGCGGTGATGATGATGATTGGCGGTGATGATGATGATTGGCGGTGATGATGATTGGCGGTGAAAATGATGATTGACGGTGATGATGATTGGCGGTGATAATGATTGGCGGTGATGATGGTGATTGGCGGTGATGATGATGATTGCCGGTGATGATGGTGATTGGTGGTGATGATGATTGGCGGTGATGATGATGATTGACGATGATGATGGTGATTGGTGGTCATGATGATTGGCGGTGATGATGGTGATTGGGGGTGATGATGATGATTGGCGGTGATGATGGTGATTGGCGGTGATGATGATGATGATGATGATTGGGGGTGATGATGGTGATTGGCGGTGATGATGATGATTGGGGGTGATGATGGTGATTGGCGGTGATGATGGTGATTGGTGGTCATGATGATTGGCGGTGATGATGGTGATTGGTGGTCATGATGATTGGCGGTGATGATGGTGATTGGGGGTGATGATGATGATTGGGGGTGATGATGGTGATTGGCGGTGATGATGATTGGCGGTGGCACAGTGCAGTGTTGGTCATCCTCTAGTCCTTCATCAGTGGGTACAGGATGCTGCCCACAGGACGCTGCCCCACAGGACGCTGCCCCACAGGACACTGCCCCACAGGACGCTGCCCCACAGGACACTACCCCACAGGACGCTGCCCCACAGGACGCTGCCCCACAGGGCGCTGTTGGCTGAACAGTTTTGGTTGGTGGACGATTCTCAGTCCAGCAGTGACACTGAGATGTCCAGCAGCACTGCTGTGTCTGATCCACTCACACCACCACCACACACACTAACACACCACCACCACGTCAGTGTCACTGCAGTGCTGAGAATGATCCACCACCCACATACTACCTGCTCTGTGGTGGTCCTGTGGGGGTCCTGACCATTGAAGAACAGGGTAATACAGTATACAGAGAAACAGATGGACTACAGTCTGGACCTGTACACCTACAGAGTGTCCTGTATGGTCAGTGGAGCTGATGAAGCAGACAGTGAGTGTAGATGTGAGGAGGTGGTGGTTTTAATGTTATGGTGGAGACATGGTGAGATAGGTAGATGGACTACTCAGCTATAGGTCACTGACTGTGCTTGGAAAGCCATACATAACACACCACACAAGCCTACTAGCAAGCACCCCCTCCCCCCACCCAGCCACCCTACCCGGCCCATATGCGTGCCCTGTTTGTTATTGCTGGGTGAAAACTTGCCATTGCGTCATTCTTCTACTCTGGCATTGAAGTGATACGGCGCTCGCTGGAGGTATCAGAGCAGATCCAGCAGACACAGGGAACCGTGAGCTGTGTGTGTGTTTCTGTTGACACAGAGGCAAAAATAGAAAACCCCGCGCTGTTACGTCTGACTGTTCTGTATGTCATCACAGCTGTACTTTGATGGCACCAGTGCAGACACAGAGACACTGTGTCTCTCTTTTTACGGAGACCAAATGTGGCCAGGAAGAAAAGCATGAACATTTTGTCACTGGGTGCGCAGTCTCTCTTCTCCACCTGTACGGAAGGTATAGCTTCAGTAACGCAGATCAGCTTTGGGACTGTGAGGTTAAACCGGAATGCGGAGTAATTCCCGAGATGTCTGGATAATTAGGAAAAATAAATTAATGAAGTTGGAGTGGCCTGTCAAGGGCTGGAGGTACCAGCATAGAGACCGGTGGGTCGATGGTTTGAGTCCCTGAACCAAGGGGACATGACTGAAGCGCCCTTGAGCAAGGCACCTAAGCCCCCAACCCCCACCCTATAGTGGACAGGGGTGCTCACCACTCCAGACAGGTGTGCTCATTGCCCCCTAGTGTGTATGGTCGCTAGTATCTGTGTATGTGGGTGTTGCACTGCTCAAATGGGTTAAATGTGGAAACTAAAAACTTGGGCCTTGTCCACATGTACATGGGTCATTTCTTAAATCAGATTTTTCTCTGGTCATTCATCCAAACGCAAATGGCGTTTTGGGTCAATGAAAACTAAGCTTTTTGAAAACTCCTTCCAGGATTCCGAATCTCAGCTTTTAGTGTTGGAGTGTAGGCTGGGAAAGTTTAGGGTTCCATTTGGAAGTCAGTTTTGGCTGACCACAGCTCTATTGTGTTCGATGGGGAGCTGGTTTTACTGGTTTTACGTCTGTAAAATGTAGGACTGATTCAGATGGGATTAGAAATCTTGGTATAAATGATGGGAGTGGCTACTCAATTGACACCCTGCTGTGATCTCCGAAAACATGAGCGCCTTCCAACGGAACCAGTCCACCAACCAAACCAGTCCACCCTTCAAACAAAGGCACAAAGCAAAGTAACCCATTGACCAAACCAGCTAACTAACCAAACCAGTTCACCTTTAAACAAAGCCACCAAGCAAAGTAACCCATTGACCAAACCAGCTAACTAACCAAACAAGCCCACCCTTCAAACAAAGGCACAAAGCAAAGTAACCCATTGACCAAACCAGCTAACTAACCAAACAAGCCCACCCTCCAAACAAAGGCACAAAGCAAAGTAACCCATTGACCAAACCAGCCTATCAACCGAACCAGCTCACCTTTCAAACAAAGTCAAAAACCAAACCAGCCACCAAACAAACCCACCCACCCACAAACTAAATCAGCCCATCAATCAAACCAGTACATCAACCAAACTGGTTTACCCTTCTAACAAAGCCACCAACCAAACCAGTCCACCCTTCAAACAAAGGCACCAAGCAAAGTAGCCCACCGACCAACCCAGCCTACCAACCAAACCAGTTCATCTTTCAAACAAAGCCACCAACCAAACCAGCCCGCCAAACAAACCCACCTGCAAACTAAACTAGCCCACCAACCAAACCAGTACATCAACCAAACTGGTTTACCCTTCTAACAAAGCCACCAACCAAACCAGCCCGCCAAACAAACCCACCCACAAACTAAATCAGCCCATCAACCATACCAGTACATCAACCAAAATGGTTTACCCTTCTAACAAAGCCACCAACCAAACCAGCCTGCCAAACAAACCAGTCCACCAACCAAACCAGTCCACCAAACAATCTAGCCCAACAACAGAAACCAGCCGACCAACCAAACCAGTTCATCTTTCAAACAAAGCCACCAACCAAACCAGCCCGCCAAACAAACCCACCTGCAAACTAAACCAGCCCACCAACCAAACCAGTACATCAACCAAACTGGTTTACCCTTCTAACAAAGCCACCAATCAAAGCAGTCCACCAACCAAACCAGCCCGCCAAACAAACTAGCCCATTAACAGAAATTGGTCCTCCAAACAAACCAGGAGACCAAACAAACATGCTCCCCACCCAAATTAAACCACCAAACAAACCAGCCTGCCAAACAAATCAGCCCACCAAATAAACCCCCACCAACCAAATGAGCCCACCAAAAAAAAACAAAAAAACAACAACTATCCAACCAAAGCTATCCAGCTTCCTGTGGCTAGCATCCTGTGGGCACTATAGAGGATGATAACCATCTTATAACCCATGTATATTGGGAATATGTAGACCAATAATTAGCAGCTGTATGTTAATAATAGGTATACAGGCTACAGGCAGCCCTGCACAATGACTTACCACATGCGTCACACCTTGTCCTTTGGCTCATCTTCTGGATTTGAATGTTGTAACTTGAACGACCCGAGGTATCTGTGCCATGATGAAATTAAACACCTCCTCGAGCTCCTCCATGCCGGAGGATTCTTTTCCACAAGACATGACAGAATATTCACACACATCGATTCACATGGGATTCATATAACACAACGATAGAATTGCACCTCGTTTTACAGGTAAAGGTAAAAGGCGCCGCAATCTCAACTGATGTAGGACCTCAGTCGTCTATGCAGGCTCTGGTTAGGTGTTAGGAACGTTAAACAGCAGCGGCAGCTCTACACCAGGTTTCATTTACATACACAGCGCTCAGCTGATGCTCTTATCCAGAGCAACCTAAGGTTAATCATATCATAGGTGGGCCAGTGTAGTGTTAGGAGTCTTGCCCAAGGATTCTTATTGGTGTAGCACAGCATAGTCACCCAGACCAGGGTTTGAACCCCAGTCTCCCACATGTGGTGGAGGCTCCCTGGCGGGTAACGGTGTTATCCGCTAAGCTACACCAACCATGGGTCAACCACAGGCCTCTTCACTCAAAGACTCATTCGCTGGATACATAATTTCATACATACATCAAATAAAACTTGTTTAATATCTGTGTTCAGTCTAGAACAGTCAAAACAATGTGGCTTCATACTAACATGGATGGTTAGTAGTTGGTGTGACTCGGCGGTGACACTACTACCCACCAGGGAGCTACCACCTCATGTGGTAGACGAGGGTTCAAATCCCAGTCTAGGAAGCAAATGCTGAGCTACACCAACAAGAGTCCTTGGCCAGACTCCTAACACTGCACTGGCCCACCTGTAATACGAATAACCTATTATACCGTGTATTAACATACTATTGGGAACCCCATAGAGGCGCTAGCAGAACGGAGCACCTTGATACAATAGAGGTGGGTTCTAGCCTTGTTCTAGGCTTCTAGACTCTGTTGTTTGACTAAAGTTAGGCACGTATGCCCTGATCGTCCGAAGGCCTCCCTCTAGAAGACATGGCTGACCACTGAATGACATTAATGCTGTTAGCCCCTAGCAGCAGCAGCCGCAGACAGTCCTGCGCATATCAAGTGAACTGTGATGTAATGCGTCTCTTGAAAAGTGAGCTGAGAGGAAAGTGAGGGGTTCAACTGAGGTAGCAGTCAGGATACTGGTCAGAATGTGTGTCAGGCAGATCTGGTCAGTAGTCTCGCTGCCTGAGGGAAGCAATTTTAAGCTTTATGAGGGATATTTTTCTGCACACAAGGTGTGTCAGAGGTATCAACTGGGTTGTATTATTTCTGGGGCATTTTTGTAACTTCTGGGACGTGAAGGCTCCGAGCTCCGGTTAAATGACCCACTCTGTTCACCCGCTGTAATATTTTATGGTATATGCGTATTTATAAAACTCTGCTTCGTCATTCACCCCTTTATTTATATCAGCTCCTGCAAACCCAGTCTGCTATGTATGATATTGGCTCAACCTTGAGATTCAGGTGAAGGTATGTATATATATATATATATATATATATATATATATATATATATATATATATATATGTATATATAAGATTTACACCCCAAATATATCCTATTGGACTAAGATCTAGGTTGAGGCAGGGAGGCACATGGCTAGAAGCAATGCTCAAAGTAGCTGTGGTCATTCAAGCAATGGTTATATTAACAGCCCACCCCATTACGTCATCTCCACCTCCAGCCTGGACCACCCACGTTAGACAGGTTGGGTCCATGGGTTCATGCTGTCGATGCCAAGTTCTGACCCCACCTTTAGAGTGCCCCAGCAGAAATGGAGATTCACCTGAGGATTCTAGATTCCTCCAGTCTTCAACTGTCCAGTTGCGTTCAGTGATACATGTATATGCGTGACCACTGACGAAGGACCATCACCAACACACACTGTGCAGCCACAGATAAGTTTCAATGGTCAGGACCCCCATAGGACCACCACAGAGCAGGTATGATGTGGGTGGTGGATCATTCTCAGTCACTGCTGGACTAGCCAACAGTGTCCTGTGGGCAGCGTCCTGTGGGCATCGTCCTGTCCCCACTGATGAAGGACTAGAGGATGACCAACACTGCACTGTGCAGCAGCAGATGAGCTGTCCTCTCTGACTGTCCATCTACAAGGTGGAGCAGCAAGGTAGGAGTGTCTAATAGAGTGGACAGTGAGTGGACACAGTGTCTAAACACTCCAGCAGCACTGCTGTGTCTGACCCACACACACCAGCACCACACACACTAACACACCACCACCACGTCAGTGTCCCTGCAGTGCTGAGAATGATCCTCCACCCACATCGTACCTGCTCTGTGGTGGTCCTGTGGGGGTCCTGACCATTGAAGAACAGGGTAATACAGTATAGAGTAAATCAGATGACACATTAGTGCACTGTATTTGCGGTACATCTTGGAATACATTGTCAACATGCTGCATATGGATTTATCCCTGATGGTAAAATCTATAACGAGCTAATTAGCTGTACACATGTGGAGCGGCTAGACTCTCTCCAGCTGCTGTTCCTACTGTATGTGGAATCATTTACATGCATGTATGTATGAAAGTCTTGTGCATCCAGATGTGCCCATGGAAACGCACATGAGCAGATAAGCAGAGCATGCCCAGTACTAACAGACTGGTTACACCTCCAAAGGTCACAAAATACCCAGCAGTCCCCTGCGGCGGTCAGCATATGGCCTCTTTGACCCCCGCTGGCCTTTCCAGTCCATCGTGCCATGACGGCAGTGTAAGCCAGGATTTTACTCTTGTGTATCCAGCAGCCGGGCATGCTCGCTGGGTCAGTAGCCCACAAAATCTCCCCTATCACTAATCCATCTGTGTCTGTTTAACGCGGCACAGTCAACACTGGAGACGGAGGCGGGGGTGTTCGCGATTTAGGAGATTTCAGGAGATTAGAGTGCATTAAATACCTTCAGATAGAAGCAAACCTGGGTAAACCACACTCTAGCAGTTCATTTTACATATCAGAATTACATCATTTTCAAAATTATCGACCAATATTACCAATAACACCTCAACCAGCACCAATTACAGCCGTGGCATGAACTGGACAAGTTTCTGGACGTTCCCTGTAGACTGGGATTTTATCCACTGCTGGTAGACCCGTATGACCGTACGCTTCCATACACCTGCAGATTCAGCTACTTCCTTCACACTATGGTCTTTGGCCACGCCCACAATCATTAACATCTGCTCTGGAGCTTTTACCACACATGGAACGAGACATTCCTTGCACTGTACCACCTCTTCCCAATATATGGATCTCGTCTAGGGTGGCCACTCGTCGGGTTTTAGGCCAGACAGTCTGTTTTTTCAACTCCCAGTCCTCTGTCCAGTGCAATACCTGTCAAAAGACATGCCTTGCATTTTATGGGTTTACCAAGGTCATGTGACAATGTGACTTCCGCAGGTCAGCCCTCTAAATGCTAGTCAGTTAGTAAGTTCCCGTCTGACGTCCAGTCCACCCAAAAGGGAGCATTTGGGGGTTAGGTACCTTGCTCAAGGGCTCAGGAATCAGACTGCCAACCCTACTAGGCTGGTTCCCTAACCTTCAGTCCACAACTGCCCTCTTCATGGCATGGGCTCCACAAGATGCTGGGAATGTGCTTCTGGAATTCTGGCTCATGGTTATATGGCTGCAACTCCTGCATGTTCTTCCAGAGCACTTCACCTGATAAATGAATGGTTAATGAATGGGACTGATGACTGGGGAGATCACTGAAGAACTCATAGTCAGTTTAAGCCAATATGTGCTTTGTAGCACGGTGCATCATCATGCTGGAAGATGGCAAATGGTGTCCACGAAGGGAGGCACATGGTCAGAAGCTATTCTCAAATAGACTGTGGTCATTCAAGCAATGGTTATATCAACAGCCCACCCCATTACACCATCTCCACCTCCAGCCTGGACCACTGGGTCCATGGATTCACGTCACTGGTCACCAAACTGTGACCCCAATATCTGAGTGCCTCAGCAGAAATGGAGAGTCTTCAGAGCAGGCCTCATGACAATTGTCCAGTTGTGTTGGGTCCACTGCAGCCTCAGCTTCTGTGCTTGGTTGATGGAGGTGGAAGCTGACGTGGTCTTCTGCTGTAGCCCTCAGGGTTGGACTACCGTTGTTCATTCTGAGATGCTGTTCTGCTCATCACAGCTGTACAGATGGAGAGAGGTCAGTGGAGAATGGCTAGGCTGACCACTCTAGTCTAGCCATTCTCCACTGACCTCTCTCCATTCTCTCCATGACCAATTGCTCCATCCTGGGAAACTCTGAAGACTGATGTGTGTGAAAATCCCAGGATGATGGTTGGTACGAACTTTACCTGAAGCTGCTGGACCATATCTACATGATTGCATGTGCTGTGCACATTGGTGCCATGTGACTGGCTAATCAGAGAATTGCCTGAATGAGTAGAGGTACAGGTGTGCCAGGTAAAGGGCTGAGGCGAGTGTTATAGGCCTCAAAAGTGTTTCAGTTGATTGGCCACAGTTGGAGTACAAGGCAAAACTGGATCAATGACTTTGCCGTGACATTCATTTTCCAGCTGAAAACAGAACCCAGACACGAATAATAATAACAATAAAATGATGCCTCTATTCTTACCCCACTAATGACTGCTGTGCAGGTGCGGCTGCCTGTCTTTCCTAGCTCGAGTGGAGGCATGTGGGGTGAAACGTACACACCTTCTTTTCTCTCACACGCTCTGTGAAAGCTTGCCAAGAGCGCTTTTGTGCCCAACCACAGAATCGAAATAAAAGAGGAGCGCGAGAGAGACAGAGAGAAAGGCAAACGAGCTGGCCTGAATCTAACCAGAAATGCACCAGAGAACACAACAACACCGCACGCTGGCATGTGCCCCAAGAGACCCGGGGGATGCTGGATCCCTTGACCCCTTTGTCCTCGGACAGTACTAGCGCCCTGTTGGCAGGCATGCCATTTCATACCACCTTGGTGTCACCTCGGGAACACCGCTTGTGGGTCGGCTCAGGTTCAAAAACGTCATCGCTCTTTGGCGCCCCCTCTGGTGCAGTATATGGTGACCTGGAAATCCCAGCAATACACAGATCATCTCTTCATGTGCATGTACACAGACCGCTACCATGACTGTCCTTAACACCACGTCACCGTCACCAAAGACTGCAGTGGTGTCGTACCAGACTGTCATGGAGTGACTCAGAATGGCAGCGGGTCATCTTCAGTGACGAGTCCCGCTTTAGTCTTGGTGGAGACGCCCAATGAATCCGTGTGTGGAGGCACCGTGGTCAGCACCAAGATGAACGGTTTGTTGTCACATGTCCAATGGGCTGGTGTCACTCCACCTCCACCCCTACCGCACCATCTGCAGGAACTGTGTGAGGATATTCAAGCAGCATGGGATCATTTTATAACTCCATACAACTCGATTATTTTGATGTTGCGTATATTAAGCCGTAGCGATTATCTGATTGGTCATCATGGGCCACCAGTGACTGGACCATATACTTTCTGATGGTCGTTATCCACACTCTGCAATGCCGAACCCAAAGCTCATTTAAAAATTGGCTCCCATTTGTTTCAGCACCAACAGCAGCCAGGGAGCAGCACAAGGCCACTTCAGTTGTATCATCTTGGCTCTTGGGAATCGTTTCGGCAACTGGTGACCCGGTTGAACCGGTGAGTGAGGAAACACTGATATCAAGCGTAAACAATTTGGCAGAGCTATGGAGGAAGAAGGAGATCTGTTAGGCCATGCCCCCCAAAAGGGCGGCCATCTGGAATGGTGCCATCTTGGATTCAGCTTTAGTTTTGCATATGAGAATGTGGGCATGTGACATATCAAACAGGTAGAGAATTTCACCAGACAAACAGTGGTGTGGTTCATGTCAATGTAACCTTATTTGTTCTTATGTTAAAACAACGATCCTTCTTACGTATTGGCAATGTATGAAGTACGGCAAGAGAGATCGTCCTTATTTCCGGGGGAAGGAAACAACCGCATCATCACAGAAAACTTCAACCAAGGACAGCCAAACAGGCCTCCCATTACCCACAATGCAGGTACCAAAGAAACAGTTTCTGTCGGAAATAAACCAGAAGCTGGATGACCACAATCTGCTGCGGATGTAGCAAGAGAAAACATCTATTCCTGCTTCATTCAGCAAAAGCCCAACACTTCATACACTACCCTTCTTACCCTCATGGCTCCATCACTCTGGATCAGGGTTTCCCAAACCTAGGCCATCCCACAGTTGGCCTTTATCTTCCCAGATGGACGTCGTTGTGGTGGCACCGAGATGTCCACAGTCATTAGGTCCCACTGCTCATTCTGTCCAGCCCCTCTAAACTTCAAATAAACAGAGCCATAAAGAGACAGTAAACATCTGTAAAGGTGGTTCTACTCAGGTTACACCTCCTTATGGTAGCCCAATGCTTCTCCACATACCTGTATGAGTGGAAACACGACTTGATTCTCATTTTCTCCAGTGATATTTCGGACGCATAATATTTGCAAACCCTTTGAAACCCGCCTGATGACGAGTGGAGTCGAGGGGGGCTGGTAATCTGTGCTGCAACAGATGGAGTGGAGTCTGTAACTGTACACCTACATAGGAGAAATCTCTTTGAGCGATTGACTCAGCAGGAGCAACGTTGCACTGTAACTCATGGCCTGCTTTTTATACTGTATGCCATCTATGATCTCACTGCTGTGGCAAATCCCACCCACTGCCGGGGCAGTCGTCTGGTTTGGCCAGTAAACTGAGGACTGGGGGATTCTTTCCTCACTTCGTGTTAGTCCTGTATGCTCTAGTTTTAAATAACTTTGGCCAGGGCGTGGATAAGTATCCGAGAATTTCGGCAAAGCACCCCGTACTCCTGCCATCCCTTATTCACTCCGGTGCCATTCTTAATTCTTTCACTCCTCGCGCCTCCGAGTCCTTCCACCAGCAATTAGTTAATTGGCAGAGCGCAGGGGGAGCGTCAGGCGGTGGGGAAATTAGAAATGGCTCCTGTCTGATTGGCCTGGTACTATTAATTATCAGCCCAAAAACAGACGAGCTTTGGTGTGTGCTGTGTGTTTGCGAGGTCAATTTCAAACCACAATCAATCCAGGGAGTAATTTACCCGGACACACAATTACAAGCACATGCATTTCTAATAGAATAGGGGGTCAGAACAGGGGGTCTCAAACAGGAGCAAACACCCATAACAAATGAAAACAGCTTGGCAGACTGTGATCCAATTTCAGGGACAAGCTATGGGGGGAAGAGGGAAAACAGCTTGGCCATCTCCCCAACATGGTGGCCATCTTGAATGCTGCCATCTTGGATTCAACTCCAATTTTTCAAATGGGAAGGTAGGCATGTGACACATCAAACTAGTAGAGAATTTCACCAGACAAACCGTGGTGTGCTTCATGTCAACGTAACTTCATTTGTTGGAACAGTACATTTTCCTCTGGACAGGCGATATATAAAGGATGGCGGTATCCCAAGTGCAATGTGTGAAGATCATCCTCAGTTCTAGAGACTCATGTCATCATAGAACATTTTAACCAATGCCACCCAAACAGGTCTCCCACTACCCACAGTGCAGTTGCCAATTTCAAATTTCGGAAAACCGAAAGCTGGACGGCCAAAGTGGATGCTATGGATGCAAGGGCAACCGCTATTCTGGCCTCAGTTTCCCAAATGTGGATTGATCATACGGGTCGAATCGGGCCAAACAAGGTACGGAATGTTGTCTAGACAGAATTGCTAATGCTAATGCTAGCATTCAGGCAGAGGTTTAGTGCAAGTTTATCAGGAATGGAGGAAACGGAAAACTCGGAAGTGTTGGACTGCATACTAAACACATTCTGTAGCCTTCATGGTCAATTTTCTGGGTTCACATGAAATCCCTGCTTTCATTTGATGGACTCCATTGGAACTGTCCTGTGGAATTCTTTGGCTTACTGTTTTTCGGAATTTGGCTTGTATATTGCCAAGCTGCTGTGTGGGTAACGAAATGTCTGTTCGGGAGTCCTTGGTTGAAATTTTCTGCAATGACACGTGCTTTGTTCAGTAGAAATGAGGACGATCTCCACACATTTAGCTTGAGATGGCACCAACCTTCATACATCACCTGTACAGGGGGAAACCACTGTTCCAACATGAGAACGAATAAAGTTAGGCGGACGTAAAGCACACCACGGTTTGTCTGGTGCAATTCTCTACCAGTTTGATGCGTCACATACCTACCTTCCCATTGATGCTGAATCCAAGATGGCGGCATTCAAGTATATTTAGTCATTCAGGGAAAGTACATGTTGTCGTTTGTATCCACTTATAATCTTATTACAGCTTCCAAAGTTCAGTCTTAGAAACAGGTTTACCAACCCATTCAGTGGTGTTGAGGTTCTAGACTCTGGGGTGGTCAGTCCATTGCTTTGCAAGCACCAGCAGCAGCTTCTTTGTTGGATGGGTCTGTCTGCTTTTCTCAGTGAGGAGCTTCTCGAACAGCTGCACCACTTTTCAGACCTCCCTAGCGTTAAGGTGTCTTCTCACGGTGGAAGGATGGACAGTATCATGGGTATATGATGGAGGCCGTGTTGGGGGGTCTTATTATCCTTCCTCGTGCAAGTGAATGATTTTAGATCGAATCTCTTTGGAAATATCTCCTGGAAATGAATAACCTTTATTGCCACCGTGGATGGAAATGAAAAAAATTAAGGGGAGTCTTTCACCATTCTGTGCTCCATTCTGCCCACTTTGTATTAAAATGCCAGGATGAATGGACCTATAGAAGTGATCCAGCATGTCTTTTTGCCCCGATGGAGTGATTTTATAGTTCATCTATAAAATAAGAGACCCTCCAGTTAGTTAGACAGGACCTTGGCTGGAGATCCCTGAGAGAAATACCTCAGTGAGTTCAGCCAAATCAGTTTTGTTTGTACACTTGCTTTGCTGGCTAGCATGACTCAGCAGTTAAACAAAAGACTCATCATCAGCAGAACAGCTGCACCCAGAAGGAGGTGTGGGAGTGCAGGTGTGTTGGGAAGGAGGATGAAGGCTACCAGGATCAATAACTGATGATAAGTTTAGACTGATATGATCAATATTTATTGAGCTACACATACAGAAGTCTGTCTCTCAGTATGGCGTCGGGCCGCCGTGTTTGCTAACCCAACACGCCAGACGTCTCGGTATGGAGCTGTAGAGGTTCCTAATGGAGTCCTGTGATAATCCATCCCATGCAGCTTGAATATCCTCACACAGTTCCTGCAGATGGTGCGGTAGGGGTGGAGGTGGAGGGACACCAGGCCTTCTAGACGGGTGACGGCAAACCGTCCATCTTGGTGCTGACCACGGTGCCTCCACACACGGATTCGTTGGGCGTCTCCACCAAGACTAAAGCGGGACTCGTCACTGAAGATGACCCGCTGCCATTCTGAGTCACTCCATGACAGTCTGGTACGACACCACTGCAGTCTTTGGTGACGGTGACGTGGTGTTAAGGACAGTCGTGGTAACGGTCTGTGTGCATGCAGTCCTGTGTGGTGCAGCCGTCTGCCAATGGTGCTGCACTAACAGGATGACTCATGGAGGACACCACCGCTCGCTGGAGGTCTGTAATGGTGGCTGTTGGGAATCATTAGCATGTCTCGGGATGTCAAAGCTACCCACCAAGTTTCTTTCCTGTTGGTTGATTCCTTTTGTGTTTTTAATGGGGGTTAACATCAGATCTCTGTGTTTTCACTCTTTCAAGTCTTCAACAGAGTGTGTTGAGTCTCTGTATTCTCATTCTGGAACATGGTGATTTCAGAATGAGACTTAAGATACATCAACTAGATATAAAATATTTTTAGTTATCAAGATATAATTTTAGTTAGTATGACCCTGAACAAATCAGATATGACATCATTCATTTGTCTATATAAACACCCCACAGTATGTTCCTTGTTCATTACAGTAGACATCACTTCTACCAGCTGCATCACTGAAGTTGACCTATTTGCCTTAAAGCCAGTGACAATTTGACTCAAATTTGAACAGAATTAGAAAATGGGGCCAGGACGTGACTAGAAATCACAGGTTTGAACAGCTATACACATGTAAAATTAATTTTAATAAAACAAAAAGTTGCAGAAGGTGTTTCGGTAAAGACAGTGGTAATGCTTTAAACTGATTATCAGATTTTGGAACTCCAAACTACTTACAATGTGGCAATGAGGAACAGAGATCTCACGTCCTACTGTAAAATAAAGGGGTGTGCCCAAACTAAAGCTCCGCCCACTGACAATAAATAAATAAATAAACAAACATGTTTCAATACCCCAAGTTTCAGAGGAATGCTGGTGTCTACAATTTTTTTGGAAAAGAAAATTTAAGATGATGAAATTCATTCAATATTAGCCAAAACAACAACTGGAACGAAGGTACATAATCTTAAAATTAGCTTAAAATATCTGAATTTTTAACGATTTTTATAGACACATCAACTAGATAGGAGGGACATTTTACCTTCAAAGAAATCAGATCTGCCTCCATTCATTTGTCTGTATTGATATCCATCATGAAGGCCATAAACAGCGCAGGGTATATTCCTTGTTCATTACTGGAGATCTACAGTAGATCTCCTCTGCCATTGAAGTTGACCTATTCCCTTTGAAGCCAGAAACAAGTTGATCCCATTTTGAGCAGAATCAAATGCTCGCCGGCACATGACTGAAAGCTGGAGGTTAGGGAACCAACCTTATAACCGTAGGGTCACCGGTTCGATTCCCTCAACTCATAGTACATGACTGAAGTGCCCTCAAGCAAGGCAGCTAAGCCCCAACAGCTCCCCAGGTACCATGGATAGGGCCACCCAATGTTCCAGGCACACTGCCCCCTAGTGCTTTAACCAGCGTATGGGTGTTTCGCTGTACCGATGGTTAGCCCATCCAGAGGTGGAATTACTCTGTGTATTCTAAGGCTCCGCCCACAGACAAAAAACTGTATCAGCACCCTCAGGTTCAAAGGAAACGCCAGTGTCTAACCAGGGTTTGGTTTCACAGCTGGTGCGATTTGATGGTGATTTGAGGTGATTTGACTGGAGACGCGGGATTCTGGTGCATCGGCAGCAAAGCACTAATATGACTTCTCCATTTGGGAGCCGGAGTAAATATGGATCATCGCACTATTGGTTAATATGAGGATAATCTAGCTCTGAGGAACAGCTGCACATGTCAAACCAGCTGAAATCTCATTAGGTTCCCAAGTCATTCCGGGAAAAGGCATGAGTGTACACCAGGCCAATCAATCAGCCACCTCAGCTCGTCTTGTATTCTTCTGAGTGCGTGTTATGAAGTGTGTGTCTGTGTCTGTGTGTCTCTGTGTGGGTGGGTTGTATGACGGGAACAGGGGAGCCCAGTTTAGAGACTCATTGGGTTGCCAAGCGTTCAGCTGCTACTCCCCCTTCTGTTTGCCATGCCTCTACAGGGAAATCACAAAAGCAGCAGCGGTGTAATCCAGAGGGTCTGACGAATCGCTGGAGTGCTTTGTGTGTGAAACACGGACAGACACGTGGACTCATTTTAGTCGGATGAGATTTTAGATCAGGATGTGATGTAATGAAATATTCCCTACGTGTTTATACGTCATATTAATGAGTCACCCTTTGTGTTTAAGGTGGTAGTAACTTCAGGCGCCTGCAGATGGCGCTGCAGGAGGATGATGGGGCTATAAATACCTGTGGGGTGTGAGTGACGGGATCCATAGGTTGGGAAGAGGTGCTACAGTGCAGGGAATGTCTCGTTCCATGTGTGGTAAACGCTCCAGAGCAGATGTTAATGATTGGCTAAAGGGAGTGATGGCATTAGGGGCGTGGCCAATAACCATAGTGTGAAGGAAGTAGCTGAATCTGCAGGTGTATGGAAGCGTACGGTCATACGGGTCTACCAGCAGTGGATAAAATCCCAGTCTACAGGGAATTCTCCTCGGAATGGTGCCAGGGAAGGCAATTACCAATCACCAAAGACCAATCACATTTGGCCTAGTTTTCCCAGTTTTGCTCCTTTCGTTTACTCCTTTGTTTTTGTTTGCTCCGTTGGACTGCCCCTTGTGTACACCGGGACTGTCTCACCCTTTGGCGGTACGGTTCCAAACTGTTCCAAAAGTTTTCCAGAACAAAATAAATCAGTATCATCAGCAAGTAACGGTTAAGACACCTTAAACATACCATTTACAGCACTAACCCTGGTGTGGAGGCACCGTGGTCAGCACCAAGATGAACGGTTCATCCAGAAGGCCTGGTGTCCCTCCACCTCCACCCCTACCGCACCATCTGCAGGAACTGTGTGAGGATGTTCAAGCTGCATGGGATGGATTATCACAGGACTCCATCAGGAACCTCTACAGCTCCATACCGAGACGTCTGGCGTGTTGGGTTAGCAAACACGGCGACACACACACAAACACACCTGCTTTCTTTTTGCTTAGCTCAATCACTCTTTACTTTCCACTCTCAGCATCTCTCTCTCTCTCTTTATCTGATCCACCTGTCACATGCCTGGCCTCATTCACACTAACCCTCCGACAATTCTGCGAATCCAAAATTCGTCTGGAATGATGCTTCCCATGAGGCTCCACTTAAGTGGGCAGCTGTAAATGAGCCCTCCCTCCTCGCACACGCTCGGGGGTTTACCTCTAGTGGAACAGCGAACCGGCTTCAGTTCATTTTAGCCATTCCACAGAGGAGAGAGAGAGAGAGAGAGAGAGAGAGACGGAGAGAGAGAGAGAGAGAGAGAGAGAGAGAGAGAGAGAGAGAGAGAGTAACTGGGCCTTGAAGGCCCTCGTGTCAATTTCAGCCTGGGCTAACCGCCCCCCCCTGCCCTGATACCTCCTGAGCCCTGG
>JAMWET010005687.1:0-38023 GCA_024036415.1 Prochilodus magdalenae
ATATCTCACTTTTTATATTAATCAAGCACTTTATGACTTTCCAGTGTTAAGGTTACAGCTACAGTGTTATGTTTACAGTTAATATTGGTTTTACAGTGTAGCAATAATATTTAATCACTTGGAAACACAGCAATATCTATCTGTAAGTGCAAAATTTTCTGTAAGTGCTGAGTTAATTTCTTAATTGTTTTACTTTTGGTCTTCTATATGTATGTTGTGTATGTGTCTCCGTATGGCTGTATATATGTAATATTAATATATATATAATATATCGTGTGGGTATATGTCTGGTGTATGTATATATATCGCCATATAGATATTGTTTGGAGAAACTAGCAAGTCACGTGTTTTCGCTTCAGTTTATATTGGCACTTCCTGTGTTGTAAACGCAAGTCTCCTTCAGCTATGCCTTCCTGTTGTAAAGTCTGATTGACATTCCCACCTGTGCTTTACAGTAATTATGTATGTGTTCATCTACTACCCTCTGCCCTGGGCATGCACAGTACTGCACAATGACCACAGCCTTCCACGCTCTCCCTGGCTCCGCCCCACTCTCTGCCACTACTTTCCACCTGCAAGTCATCAGGGACTCATCAAGACTGCTTACATATACCTCTTTATGTCAGGGGCTGCAAATTTTCTGTGTAGCTACCTGAGTTCTGAGCTGTGCTTGCTTTTTGCTTGCCTGTTTAGTTTATTAGAAGTTGCTGCTCTTTTCGTTTCATATATATATATTTATTAATATTTTTATTTATTGTAAATACGCTGCTTAATAACTGGGTCCTTGAGTAGTACAGTTTCATTCCACCCCATGTACCACATGTGATGCGAATGACAAAGTCTCCTTGAATCCTAGAAGGTCCCTAAAAAAGCCACTGTGCAGTTTCAGTCTGCTTCAACTCGTACAAAAACAAAAATCTACTGGAACATCCCATAACTAATTAGGTTAATAGTAAAATTGGAGCATTTTTGCAAAAAAAACCAAAAAAATCTGCAAAAATCAAAAATAAATTATTGGAAAATGTGTAAACCAAACATGTTGAGGTGGGGTTACCTCTATCTAAAGGTCTGTCCCTCTATCAACCATGGGACAAAGTTTTAAAAAAGTTGTTTATACATATAAAAATATATAATTTTTTATTTTATATATGTGCTTGTATACCAGTCTTGGTTGCCCGCTGAACTCCTTTCTTTGGAGTAATAAACCTGCTGGGTAAACAGAGGCAGGGTCTGGAGCTTCCTAATTTCCATTACTACTGGGCATCTCCACAAACGTTTGTACTGAGCCCCTTGTAGCTCATCCACCATGGGTTCACACTGAGACATCTTCCTCTCTATATCCACTACATGAAGGACATAACCCAGCTGTGACTGCCAGCGTCATGATATATGGTTTAAATTAGAAAGCACAGAACATGCCTCTTCTGAAGAAACCACTTGTTCATACCTTCATCTTCAGATTCTGCATTTTGCAAATGGACAGATAGGGACACATGGACACGATACACATCTACACAATGTTTATTTCTTCTTCTCTGAATTGGCAACCTGCCAAGTACAATTTGCCTAAAAATATATTTCTTTCTTTTTCCAGATCAGTGTCGCACCTCCTGGTTCGCTCTTGTTGTGCCTCCAAACTACATCTACCAGGAGTCATTGGTGTATGACATCAGTCACATGCCCCATTAGGCCACCAAATCAGGGACTCGGTCTACAAGTCTCACGCTCCCTAAAACCCTTCATGACTCTCAGCTGTTGTCCATTTGTGTGGATGTTTTGTCTCTCACTGTCCTTTTATTTGGTTTGCGCTCCTGGCGCTATCCACTTGCCCTGTCTTCCCACTTTTCCCGTTTGCCTACTCTGTATATCTTGTTCTGTCCTCATGGTTTTGACTGTGGGCTGGTTTTCACAAACCTACATCATTTTCTATATTACTGCTTGCTAAACTGTACCATGGAAGATTTGAGCTAGAACAATGTAGCACTGGAGGAGAAAGGAGGCTAAGACTAGGAAGGGTAAGACTTAAAACATTTTGTTAGGACTTTTTATGCGAAGCACTTTCTGTAGGCTAGGAGCATGAAATGAGAAGGTGAGAGGAAGGACCAGGAGTGTAGGAGTTTTTTGTTTGATCGGTTGTGGATCTGGGGTACTCTTTTAATACAGTCTGTTTGTCTACTATAACAATCTGAAAATCTACATACATCATCAGAACCCACATCAATAACTATTTACACCAGGACCAGTTTCTAAACTCAGCGCTGAGCTCACCCTTCACGTCACTATGCAGTCTTCGTTTAAACTAATCACTCTCTTCTCACGAGATCCGAATACTGCTCAATCATAACAGTTAGAATTAGCCGCCCAGTTCTGTACAGGGATCAGACCCATTAACCAGTTACAGCCACAATGTCCATGACCATGTATGTGTTTTGTCCACGACTCTCAGAACCTGAAAGACAGAATCAGAGTATGTAGTGTGTTTGATCAGAGCAGTGAAGACGGGTGGATGAGTATACTGGAAATTAGAATGTGCCCGAGATTAGCTACAATCACCGTTCAGGTACAGTGGTCTCTCTTACCCAGTGTCTACAGCTGAGTTGTCACAACCATTTCCAGCTCCAGCCCCCCCTTTGTGTATCTGTAAATCAGACCAATCCAAGCTGTCCGATCTCCTCTCACCTAGATGAAGGGTTTCAATGAAGTCCCCTGTTGAAGTGAGATTGATCACTATAACACACTTAACCATGTACACATGTTCACTAACATCCCACCCGAACACTGTGAACTGAACTGCAGCAGCAGCAGCTACAGCACAGTCTAATCATGGGTCTGTTACAGCACTTTGGATGGATCTACTACGTCTGGGTGCTGAGATTGTAGACTGCTTGTGTTCAAGTGACCTCTAATTCTCGTCCCGAATAGACGTAGAACGAAGAGAGAGATTATAATCAGACACATAAAGTCCTCTTTAATTAAACAGCTTCGTTGATATACCAGTAGAACAGGACGGTGTAGATGGTTTAGTGATGTACAGTTGTCCAATCAACCTGTTTCCGCTCCTCTGCGTGCTGTTTATGATCTCACCATGTCTGCTTCCTCTCTTTAATGTCAGTCCCTGTTTGCTCTCTTCCCATCTCTTCGTCTCATTAGAGAGTGTAGTAAAAGACTACTGTTTTTAAAGTACCTCCATCCGAGTTGGTTATGTGTGTCCTCTGTTAGATAGAGAATTATATTATTGTTGTTATTATCAGTAAAATGTCACATTGATAATTTATAAATAATAAGAATCAAGACCTTTATCGCTCTATAAACCATACACTGAAGTTACAGTATGGGAGTGCGAAAGTTTGGGCAGGCGTTGTTTAATTTTTCCTGATTTAACCTTTATAAAGCATCGATTGATTGTATAAAAAGATTGCGTTAAATATCTCATATAGGGGACAAACACAGTGATATATTTGAGCAAGTGAATGAAGTTTATATGATTTACAGAAAGTGTGCAATCATTGGTTAAACAAAAGTAGGCAGGTGCATAAATGTGGGCACTGTTGTCATTTTAATTGATTTCCAAACCTTGTAAGAACTAATTATTGAAACTAACTCAAATTTTGTTTTTGGTAAGTTTCATTCAGTGACCCTTGACCTCCATACACAGGTGACTCCAATTATGAGAAAGGGTATTTAAGGGGGGCAATTGCAAGATTTTCTCCTCTTTGCATCTTCTCTGAAGAGTCGCACATGGGAGTCTCAAAACAACTTTCAAATGACCTGAAAACAAAGATTGTTCACTGTCATGGTTTAGGGGAAGGATACAGAAAGCTATCTCAGAGATTTCAGCTTTCAGTCTCCACTGTGAGAAACAATGTGAGAAAATGGAAGACCACAGGCACAGTTCAAGTCAAGGCTCGAAGTGGCAGACCAAGAAAAATCTTGAATAAACAGAAGCGAAGGATGTTGAGAACAGTCAGAGTCAACCCACAGACCAGCACCAAAGACCTACAACATGATCTTGCTGCTGATGGAGTCACTGTACATCGTTCAACTATTCGGTGCACTTTACACAAGGAGATGCTGTATGGGAGAGTGATGCAGAGGAAGCCTTTTCTCCGCCCACATCACAAACAGAGCCGCTTGAGGTATGCTAAAGCATATTTGGACAAGCCAGCTTCATTTTGGAATAAGGTGCTGTGTTGTTTAGGCATAACAAGGGCCGTTATGCATGGAGGAAAAATAACACAGCACTCCAAGAAAAACACCTGCTACCTACAGTAAAATTTGGTGGTGGTTCCATCATGCCAGTGTGGCCAGTACCGGGACTGGGAATCTTGTTAAAGTTGAGGGACGCATGGATTCCAATCAATATCAGCAGATTCTGGAGACCAATGTCCAGAAATCAGTGACAAAGCTGAAGCTGCTCCCGGGATGGATCTTCCAACAAGACAACGACCCTAAACACTGCTCAAAATCTACTAATGCATTCACGCAGAGGAACAAGTACAACGTTCTGGAATGGCCATCTCAGTCCCCAGACCTGAATATTATTGAAAATATCACTGTGTTTGTCCCCTATATGATATTTAACGGAATTTTTTATCCAAACAATCAATGCTTTATAAAGGTAAATCAGGAAAATTAACAACGCTGCCCAAACTTTCGCACCCCACTGTAAGTCAGTTATCAGAACCAGTTTAGGCAGCTGTGCTGTAGCCGTATGAACAGAACTCTACAGTAAAGTGTTAACATGCATATATGATACACAGGAACAGCAGTGACCGGATATACCAGCAGCCATAGGCACTTACTATGGGGGCACTGAAGGTGCAGTGTGGGTAGGAGTTATACAGGTGCTGTTTAGCTGTATATCGGGAACCAGGTTGCCAGACGTTAGGGGTAACCTGAAGCTGTTAGCCGGCTGTAGATATTGTAGTATAGTTATTCAAGCAGGGACTAAAGGTTTTCATCTGCAGGAGTCAGAAATAACCAAGGCCAATATTAAAGAGGCGTGTGAATTAGATCAGATGAGGTCCGATGCCATAATATGTTCTGGTGCTATTGCTGAAATCTACAGCAGACTCACTTAACTGCTGGTTGCCCAGGTGGTGTTCAGAAAACCAACCTGGGCTTTGTAGATATCTGGTGTACTTTAGAGGCGAGGCTGGTCTTTAGAGTCGGGATGGTGTGTTTGTACTGTTTGTACTGGATCTGGAAGATCTGTTATTCTAGATCTACAGAGAAGGTGGGGGGCATAAGAAGTCAAATGAAATAAATCGGTACACTGAGACTAAGATTGTGGAATTATCCAGTTTATCAAGTTCAACAACTATAAACTGCACAGCTCTCCAGACACTGATCTGTTAAAGATCTGCTGCTTCCCAAATCAGGAGATCAGTCTGGTAGATCTTCTCAGATCCTTCTCATCAATAGCTATTTAATAGCAAGATTGGTAGGGACACACCAACAACCTACACCATGCTGTAAGGACTGGTGCCAGTCTTACCCTAGCCACTAGGGGGCAGCAGCAAACTGGCATTCGGCCCTAACACTGATGAATGAGCTATTTAGACCCCTCGGGAAGCAGGCTGAGCTCAGCTGTCCTATCCAAATTCCCCCTCGGGGAAGTTCAACCGATGATAGAGCCCCTGAGTTGTGTTCAGGAGCCCTGAGTCTTAACCCACCAGGAGCTACCGTTACACATGCAGGAGGTTTGAAACGTCTAATCTAACAGTACAGCTCTTAAAATCAACCGTGTGGTCCCTTTACTCTGTAATAAATTAATGACTCATGATTTTTAAAGTTACAATCTGCTGAACATCTGAAGACTATGGTTAATGCTGATGCCTCTCTATAATTTAAACTCTGATTTATAATTATCAGCCTTCAGACACCATTTTCACTTTCAGTTCATCAAAGGGAAGCATGCCTAAACCTCGTCCCACAGACAGGAATTGTACGTGTCACAAGAGTGTAACCATGTGATTGACCTCAAGCACATCCGAATTCTTGTAACTCGTAATTCTCTGGACACCAGCTTCTGGCAGCGTTCCTGAGGAACCATCATGGACAAAGGCCTCCAGTAATAGTCTTGGGTTTGCGTGCTACAACCGCTTTCTTCAAACTCCACCACAGTCAGGCGACTGAAACGTCCACTCCAGAATCTTCCTGGACTTCTTCTGAAACCAAGCCATGGTGAGGTATGCTTGGGCTCATTGGAAGCTTTAATGACATCCAAGCTTCAGCTTCCTCACAGAAGACATGTAGTCCTCCAGACATCCCACTGATCCCTGGCCGGCATCAGGTCTGCAAAGCACCAGTACAGCTCACAGATAGCAGCTCACCTCAACACCAACTCGGACCCCAGGCGCATGTGTCAAGGGATCCAGGTAATCACTGATTACAAGAGCAAAGTCAGTCACCAGTGACCACAACTCCCGCCCCCCCACCAACTAATGAACAACTGCTACGCTCATTTTGAGACCTCTGTCTCAGGCCCAGTCCTCCACACACTTCACTTGCTCCCCCACTTACATAGGAGCACTACTAATACTGGCTACATGATGTAGGGGAGGAGAGCACATGACGCCTCAAATCAGAAAACTGTGGGTCCAGATGGCATAACAGGGTGGGTACTAAAATCTTTCCCCCAGCCAGCTGGCCTCCACCTTCACAGACATCTTAAACCTTTTTCCCTGGCACAGTCTACTGTTCCTGTTCCTGGAAATATACACTGCTCAAAAAATAAAGGGAACACTGTTTAATCAGAGTATAGCATCAACTCAGTTCAACTTCAGGGATATTGATCTGGTCAGTTAGGTAGTAGGGAGGACTGTAAATCAGTTTCAGCTGCTTTGGTGTTAATGAAATTAACAACAGGTGCAGTAGAGGAGCAACAATGAGACACCCCCCAAAACAGGAATCAATTGTTTAAAAAGGACGAGGTCATTGACATTTTGTCCCCCCTCATCTTTTTCCCACTGATTCTTCACTTAGTTTAAGTTCTGCAGTTGAGTTGGGTCAGCGTCACTACTAGTACCATGGTGCGGAACCTGGACCCTACAGAGGTTGCACAAGTAGTCCAACTACTGAAAGATGGCACATCTATATGTACCATTGCCACAAGGTTTGCTGTGTCTCCCAGCACAGTCTTAAGAGTACGGTGGAGATTCCAGGAGACAGGCAGTTACTCTAGGAGAGCTAGACAAGGCTGTGGAAGGTCCCCTGCTCCTTTGTGCAAGGATGAACAAGATGAGCACTGCCAGAGCCCTACTGCTGTGAATGTGTCTGACCAAACAATCAGAAACAGGCCTCATGAGGGCGGCCTGAGGGCCCGACGTCCTGTAGTGGGCCCTGTGCTCACTGGTCAGCACCATAGAGCTCAATTGGCTTTTGCCACAGAACACCAGAATTGGCAGATCCTCCACAGGCGCCTTGTTCTTTTCACAGATGAAAGCAGGTTTTACCTGTGGCAGCTGTCGTGACAGTTGTTAGCTAAGCTAAATGCTAACCACCACTCTGGAGGTTTGATTATATTAACTTTCCTGGCTTCTGATTCCACCAGATACTGATCTCAGTAACATGTCCATACGATAGAAAAATCATGTTTACCCATCACAGCACCAGCAGATTTTCAGAATGTACTGTGCTTATGTAGCTAAATGCATCTCTCTCTTTCTAAGGTGACTGGTGTCTCTCTCTCTTTAGCCAGGTTGGTGTAACTGGTCACCTTTCTGGTCTCTTTCACCTAGTCAGGTTGGTGTAACTGGTCTGTAGCTGGTCTTTCTCTATCAGTAACTTGATCCACATGCACTGTGATGGCCGCCTTTTAGGAAGGACACACAGCAGCCCCAGCATGTGTTGAGAGCTGCAGCCGGTCCACAGCATCTGCTCCCTGCAGTGTTAAAATTACAATTTGGCCCAACATTTACTTCTCTGAGGACTTTTATTACAGTGGTGTTTAATACAGAGTCTATAAATCAACATTAAACTTACACACAGAGAATATTTCCATCCAGTACAGCACCGAGTGAACCTGCTAGCTGTACTGTAACGGTGTAGACTGGTACATTAACACTAATATCTATAAATGAATGTGTATTAGAGATTGTGTTTGGTTACCTGGATGTTGTGTTTTTTGGGTCTTGTCCTCTGTCTTTGTACTGGGCTCCTGGCCTCTCCCCACCATCTCCACTCGCTCTCCTCTGTTCAGCTCCTCAGTGCTGATCACTTCATAAATAGTACCAGCCATCTCTAATCTGTTAAAGTCCCTCACTAACAGACCATTACTAGAGTTACTGTGACTGTGTGAGAGCTCTGCTGCACAGCTACACTTCTTGGACTGTGTGGTTGATTATAAATAGTCTATAAGGCGTCTGATTGCTTTAGTTAAGGACGTGACTGAGTTTTTTACATTTATATTCGCTTCCTGTTTGTGGTTGAGATGAATACAGCAGATTGCCGGCTGTAGTCTCTTATCTAATGTCTGGTTCCTAATTCTCAGTGTAGTTAACAGATTTAAGAGATTAACCTCTGTATGTGTATAAGGTACATGACTTATGATATTAATGTTTACTTTAGTCTTTTCTATCACTTTGTTTGTAAGTCAAAGGTCACAAAGTCAGATCTCATACAATGTCATGTGTCTTTACATATAACCCCCACATGCACAGCCTCAAACAAGAGGTCTGACTTAATGTTTAGGCCTCAAACACAAAATTATACTGATGAAAATATGATGACCATTTACTTATATCCTCTCTGTTTTCCTCTATCCTCTCTGAGTATTCAGTTCTCTCTGAATACTCGTTCAGCACCCAATCAACACATTAGTGTGTTCAGGTAAGAGGACCAAAGCACAGCCCATGTTACCTAAATGGTCTCTTCATCATGTTACATACAGTTACACATGTCCACCAGAGAGGTCTCCAAATCCAATTTACTATAACGTATCTGACTGGCATATGCTTGATTAGCATGTGCTTATATTCTACTGGGAAGATAAACACTGAGGGCTGAAGTGTATTGCTGAGGTACTTCAGTAGTCTTTTAGTAGTGCTGCTTTAGTGAAGGACGTGGAGGTTTTTCACATACAGGAAACCGCAGGAAGCATCACCATGACAACACAACTGGTGTCAATACCCACAAGTCAGCTGCTCTACCCGGCACTTTCTTTGTTACCATCTGACAACAACTGACCTGTACCAAAACGTCTCAACAATGGAAATAAAACAGGCAAAACTGAATTTGTAACAGTCTGAGTCTGCCTAGATCCAGTGAAATTCATAGGTTTTAAATAATTAGTAATAAACTGTCAGGTTTCTGACGGAATTAAATAGTCACAGGCTTTGATCACCCCATGAGTTATTTGCACATGTGTCCAGGGGCCTCTTACTAGCAAGCACTCTCACTCACTCATCTTGTAAACTACTTTATCCTACAGTTCTAGGATCCTATCCCAGGTTCCATAGGTGGAAGGCACAAACTCCCTCGACAGGCCACCAGACACAGGGCTACTGCACCCAAGCATACACATACTGCATGTGTTTGGACACATGCATGTCGGAGCACCTCTGAATTGAGGAAACCCACACAGACTGAAGGAGAACATGCCAACTCTGCACTGAAAAAAACCTTAGCCAAAATTGAGGCCCTTCTCGATGGAGGCGGCAGTACCCCTACACATTCACCACTGCTCCACAACCCATTCCACAACCACAACTTATACACCCCTTGTGTGACATCTGTGTTCACTAGTGTGACCTGTAGATGTGGGTGCTTCAGAACATCACTGTTTCTGTTAGATGTGGTGAGCTATTGGGTTCCAAGCTGTGTGTAAACACAAATGGCAGATGGACTCTTGTGACCCCCATTCATTACTTTGCAGACAATATAGTGTCGCCATGACAGATTAAGATTTCAGGAAATCTGGTTTCATGGTGGTCCTGCGCACATGCTAACCTCAGATAGTGCATTTCCTGTGTTAGAAAGGAACTCATGTGAATGGAGGTCACATGACTTTCTATACTGCCTTATCTGTTTTCTAAACCAGTAAAATGTGCCTTCTATCCTGGTCTGATCCACCTCAGTTTACAGTAGAAACTTGTCTTCCTGTCAGTATGTACTTTTAGGTACACCAAATTCAAGTCTCATTTTGGCTAAAGTGAACAGACGTTGGATTTTCACCACAGGAAACCACAGGAAGCATCACCAAGACAACACAACTGAAACGCTACCTGCAAGTCAGCTGCTCTACAACGACACTTTCTTTGTTTCCTCTGACAGACAACTGACCTGTACGAACAAAGACACGTCCAACAGTGGAAATAAAACAGATAAAACTGATTTTGTAACAGACATGGTCTGAAATAGATGCAGTGAAATTCATAGGTTTGAAATAATTAGTAATAAACTGTAAAATAATCTGATTATTAAATAGTGGGAAGCAGGCTTTGATCCCCCCATGAGTTTTTTGGGCATGTGTCCAGGGGCCTGAGCCACTAGCAAGCACTCTCACTCACTCATCTTGTAAACTACGTTATACTGCGGCGTGGAGGAGCCTATCCCAGTGTTCCACAGGTGGAAGGCAGGAAACTCCCTGGACAGGCCGCCAGTCCATCACAGGGCAGGCACCCAAGCATACACACCTCACTGCATGTGTTTGAACTGTGGGAGGATGTCGGAGCACCCGGAGGAAACCCACACAGACACAAAGAGAACATGCCAACTCTGCACTGAAAGGTTCCCGGAAACCTTAGCCAGGAATTGAGGCCCTTCTCGGTGGGAGGCGACAGTGCTACCAACTGCACCACTGTGCCACCACAACCACAACCACTACCCACTGCCCCTAGTGTGTTCTAGTGTTCACTAGTGTGTGTATGTGGGTGTTTCACTTCACTGATCTGTTAGATGTGGTGAGCAGGTTCCTCTGTGTGTAAACACAAACAGCAGATGGTTCTAAATTGACCCCATTCACTACTTTGCAGTTACTCGACTACATGCAATGACTTCTGATAAGATTTCAGGAACCTTCAGTACCATATATATTATTATGAATGGAGAACCAGGCAGCCGGCCTGCATACATGGGTTAGAAAGGAACTTGATGAAGAGACTCACAGAGGGTTCAAAACTGCCCAGATCAGAATCTGATTGTGAAATGTGCTAAAATGCCAGGTCTGATCCACCTCAAGTTACAGGGCATGTTGGTACCAGATACCACAGGGCACCTTCCAAGTTGTAGTCTAGTCCATGCCTATGTAAGCCAATGTTGGTTTTCTGGCAGTGTGCCAGCATTCAGACAGACAAGCAGATAAGTGGACACATCACACACATGTAAAACGTCTACCGTCATCACCACAGCAGCTTACTGGAGCCATCACTCGTGCTCAGCAATGTTCTTCGTTCATTAACAAAATGGAAGGTACAGGACCACACCAACACCCAACACACCCGTATCACATCACCTTAACCAACCAGCTCCACATCAACGACAGCAAGCAGGCACGTTATTCCCGTAATCCCGCTGGAGTTGAGGAAAGTAGTGGGATAGCTTGTGACAGAGTAATTAGCCTGACCAGCTGTGGCTATCTACATCAAACTGAATCCTAGCAGTTTGGGTAGAGACCATGGTAACGGCTTCCTCTGAGGCTTCTACTAGTGATCTGCTGCCCTCTGCAGGCCGTCTCTATCCTATCTGTGCAGTACTGTCTGCTCCAGCTCTTTGTCTCAGTAGAGATGTACTAAAGACTGGAGTTAAAGAATCTCCATCCGAATTGGTTCATGTGGGTGTTGTTTATATATGAGATCATACTGTTTCCTAAACCAGTAAGATATTAATTTCTATCCTGGGTTAAGTAAAGGTCATGCTGTAGAAACTGTCTTTATGTCAGTATGTATTTAACTACACCAAGTTCAAGTAGTCAGATTGTATTCCTCTGTTAGTAGCAGCCCTGTTGACGGTGTGTGGAAGCTCATATTGGCTAAAGTAACTGACGTTTGACCTACCTGCATTAACACCACAGGAAGCACCAGAGGATACATCACCATGACAATGCAGCCGAAATGCTACCCACAAGTCTAAATCAGGTGCTCTACTCTGACCCTTACTTTGTTTTCTCTGACTGACAGGGCAACTGACCTGTACGAAGAGACGTCTGTAATGACCTCACATTCTGATCCAGAAGTGTGGAAATAAAAATATAAACTGATTTTATTACAGACATAAACTGAAATAGATTCAGTGCCAGTCCCAGCTTTTACACACTTCATAATAACCTGTACAGTAATCTGTTTATTAAATAGAAAGCAGGCCTTGATCATCCCATGGGTTTATCTGAGCATGTAGTGAGGGGCCTGAGCCACTAGGGGGCCCCCACAAGCACTCTCACTCACTCATCTTCTAAACCATTTTATCTTTATGGGTCGTGGGGGGTGCATCCTGTACAGGTCCATCACAGAGCACAGAGAATATGGACTCCAGATATTTCATGTTCTGGTCTGGTCCACTTCATTCCCTCTGTTCATATACATCCACTGCTGCAGTTCAGGCCTGTAACACATTCTAAACCCAGCTGGATGGGTGTTTTAATTTAAGGGCTAGTAATGAGGTACAAAGACTAAACAGGGACGGGATTTTAAACAGGTGACTTTATTAGCTTTATTGACTTCCTGCATTACATACTATGATAAAGACTGAAGGACAGAGAGAAGGAAGGAAGACAGGAAGTGTAGGAGGTGTGTATCTGAAAAGGTACAGTCTGTTTCTACTACAATCTGAAAATCTACATACATCATCAGAACATACATCAATAACTATTTACACCAGAACAGCTCTAAACTCAGCGCTGGCTCACCTTCACTCACATGCAGTCGTTTACCTAATCACTCTCTTCTCACAGATCCAATACTGCTGATCATAACAGTTAGATTTAGCCCAGTTCTGTAGAGGATCAGACCAATAACCAGTTATAACACAACGTCCAGAACTGTACGGTTGTTCACGACTCCAGAACCTGAAAGACAGAATCAGAGTATGCAGTGTGTTGATCAGAGCAGTGAAGACGGAGAGTTACTGAAATTAGAATGTGTTTTTAAATTTAAACTTTAATTCCAGTAAAAACACATACAGATTATTATTATCACTGAATAATTAGCTCTTATTTATGGGCTGTATGTTTTGTGTGACGGTGCTGCTACCACCGGGTTTATGAATCTGGCCCAGTAGCTACATCACCAGAGTTCAGTACAGTGGTCTCTTACCGAGTGTCACTCTGTGTAACTGTAACTCCCTTTAAGACCAATCCAAGCTGTCTGTTCTCCTCTCAGGCTCTGGTCCCAGTAGAGGAGAAACGTCTGGGGTAATGGGGTAGTGAAGCTGTTAGCCGGCTGTAGATATTCTAGTGTAGTTATTCATGTAGAGACTAATGGTTTCTATCTTCAGGGGTCAGAAATAACCAAGGCTAATATTAAAGAGGCGTGAATTAGATCAGATGAGGTCCGATGCCATAATATGTTCTGGTGCTATTGCTGAAATCTACAGCGGGCTAAGGTCATTCAACTGCTGGTTGTCCAAATGGTGTTCAGAAAACCAACGTGGGCTTTGTAGATATCTGGTGTACTTTAGAGGCGAGGCTGGTCTTTAGAGTCGGGATGGTGAGTTTGAAAATCTGTTATTCTAGATCTACAGAGAAGGTGGGGACATGAGAAGAATAGAGCACTGTGGGATTATCCAGTTCATCAAGTTCAACAACTCAACACTGCACAGCTCTCCGATGTGATGTTGAGTGTGAGAAGGTGTGGGATTGGTGAGTTCCAGACATGTGGTTATGACATCATCGGGAAGGGACCTCTAGGAGATGGAGTTTGGGAGCTCGGAAGCGGAGGGGAATCCCAGAAGCCTGACAGACACTTATCTGTTTAAAAGCTGTTGCTGCCCAAACCAGAAGATCAATCTGGTAGATCTTCTTCTGAGATCCTCCTCATCAATAACTGTTAAATGGGATCAGTGGGGACACAACCCCCAACCCCCACCCGCCCCTTACTCCCTCATCCAACAAACCTCCCAATATTAAAGTTTACATACAAAACGGTATTTCTCCAAAAAACGGTACTCGAGAAAAAATAGAGTTCCGACTTCTGAAGGGAGAATCTTCCTGATTCCAAAACCGGATTTATTCAGTACCGTTTCTCCCAAACAGTCTTCCTACGTTCTAGCCTTCTTAAACCACAAACATGAAAGAATATTATATATAAATAAAAGATGACCTACACTACAAAACTACAGTCAGAACAATGTTACTCCACCTCCTGCCTTGTACTACTCCTGCCACACCCAGCATAAACCCCACCTATGCTCCATGGTTTTAGTGCAGGACAGACTAATGGAGCCCAGATAATCTATTTTTCTACTCAGAAAAAAACAAACAATTATGCAACGCCATGCTGTAAGGATCCAAGTGCCACTCTTACTCTAGCCACTAGGGGGCAGCAGCAAACTGGCAATCAGCCCTAACACCCTGCACCTGGCTATTTAGATTCCTCAGGAAGTAGACTGAGCTCAGCTATCCTATCCAAATTCCCCCCCAGGTAGCTCACCCAATAGAGCCCCTGAGTTGTGTTCAAGAGCCTAAACCCACCAGGAGCTACCGTTACACATGCAGGAAATATAAACCTTTTACAGTACAGCTCTTAAAATATGATTAACTGTGTGGTCCCTTTACTCTGTAATAAATTCATGACTCTGTGATTTTCAGTCGTACGATCTGCTGAACATCTGAAGACTGTATGTAATGCTGCTGCCTCTCCGTAATTTAAAAATATGATTTATAATTCAACAATTCACACTGTAAGTGACACAAGAGTGTAACCATGTGATTGTGGCGGCTCTGACCTCACGCACATCCAAATTTTTGTAACTCGGAATTCGCTGGACACCAGCTTCTGGCAGCGTTCCTGAGGAACCATCATGGACAAAGGCCTTGGGTCTTGGGTTTGTGTGCTACAACCGCTTTCTTCAAACCCCACCACAGTCGGGCAATCATTGACATCCATGCTTCAGCTGATCCCTGGCCCTGAAAGGTTCCAGTTTTGTTTCATCGCTTCACAGAACAGAATCCTGAAACAGTGACGTATATGGTTCTGAGCTTATTGGAGCTGACTCTTCCTGTGCTTTTTGGTCAGTAGGGATTCACATCTTGGAGTTTGGGCCTGGAGACCTTCAGCGTTTAGTATTTACCATACCCTGCAAACGGAAACCTCAGTGCCTGCTACCATCAAATCCCGCTGCAAGTCTTTTGCAGTCACTCAAGGATTTTTGGGTTTTTGATCACCTGCCTCCTTAGGGATCTAGTAGCAGCCGGTGATAACTTCCTCTTTCTCCATGTGCAGGTGGTGTACTCTGAACTCGTGACGTGTCCTAGGACGTTCAGGGCCTTTGCTGTCTATGGTATCCTTGTGCTTGTCTGTGCAAGCCGATGACCTCTTCCCTTAACTTTTGGACATCTCTAACATGGTGGACTGATTTGTAATGATACAATCAAACGTCACAGTCAGGTATTTGATGTGTTAATTACAGGCACGCCTAACGCAGCTTATGAAGTCCTTAACTAAATACTTCGGATCAGAAGGTGCCAAAAAAGGCCATGTGAGTGTAAACAAAGTGGGGTATGCGAGGAGGTGTCTGGGCGAGGCTAGTGAAGCTAAATCTGATACCACTTCCTAGCCTACTGCTCATTAATATCCGCTCTCTGGACAGCAAACTGGATGAACTGAGACTCAAGCTTATGACAGATATCCCAACCAGGAACTGCTGTGTTTTCATTTTCACTGAAACCTGGCTTCACAGAGCATACCGGCCTCGCCTATCATACTACAGGGGCTAACAGTGCACAAGCCTCTTGCTCGAAACCAAGGTGGTGGGCTGTGTGTGTTTGTGAACGACCGATGGTGCACCAACTCCGCGGTTGTTGAACACATCTGCTCTCCTGATTTAGAGTTCATGGTGGTGGGATGCAGACCCTATTAGAGCTAGAGGACTGCTTTCAGTGTACTGACTGGGAAATGTGCAGCCACCACAGACTCTCTGGTGGATATTAATGAATACACAGCATCAGTCACTGGATTCATCAGGAAGTGTGTGGATGATGTAACACAGACATATCAAATTCACACTTCCAAACCAGAAACCCTGGATCAACAGTTACTGCTCAAAGCACATGATGCAGCCTTCAAATCTGGCAACAGCGAGGAACACAAAGCTACCAGGTACAACCTAAAGACCTGCATCAGGGCTGCAAAGCACCAGTACAGCTCACAGGTCGGAGCTCACGCCAACACCAACTCGGACCCCAGGCGCATGTGTCAAGGGATCAAGGTGATCACTGATTAACAAAGTCAGTACTCCATTGACTACAGACGCCGCCCTACCAGCTGAACTGAACAACTTGTACACTCCCTTTGAGACCTCTGCTCAGGCCCAGTCCTCCATCACTGCCTTGCTCCCCATCACAGAGGAGGAGCCACCACTCATACTAGCCACAGATGGGGTAAGGAGAGCACTGATCATGGTCGGAAGTCATTAAGCTGTGGGGCCATTCCAGAGCGGGTACTGAAAAGATCTACTGTTCTCTAAACACACCTGGAACAATCAACACATTGTGCACACCTCACACTCAGCACAGGATGTCCCCAAGGCTGTGCTCTCTGCTCAATGCTGTATTTCCAGATGACAACAATAATCAGCAACATCACCAATCAAGATAAGGGGCCATACGGAGTGGCTCCCTCAGTCTCAGCAAAACCATGCTGGAACAGGAAGGGGCCACCCCCAAACTGTTCCCACAAAGTTGGAGCATGAAATTGTCCAAGATCCTGAAGCATTAAGAGTTCCTCTCACTGGAACTAAGGGGCCGAGCCCAACTCCTGAACACCAACCCCACACCATGATCCCCCTCATCCAAACTTTACACTTGGCACAGTGCGGTCAGACAAGTGCCGTCCTGGCAACTGCCAAACCCAGGCTTTCCACTGGATTGCCAGATGGAGAAGCGTGATTCGTCACTCCAGATACACTGGTCTAGAGTCCAGTGGCAGCGTACTTTACACCACTGGATTCGACACTTTGCACTGAGCTTGGTAATGTAAGGCTTGCATGTAGCTGCTCGGCCATGGAAACCAATTCCATGAAGCTCTCTACACACTGATGGGTCCCCCCTCCTTGAGCCTGAGTTCCTCCAGAGGTTTCTTCCTCTAATGGAGTTTTTCCTCACCACTGTTGCCTCTGGCTTGCTCACCGGGCCTTGGGCCTGGATTTCCCTTCCCTACATCTGGACATGGACTTCGTGTTTTTCTTTTCCTTTATATGAACTGCTTTTCTGTAAAACTGCTTTGAGACACTAGCTGCAGAAAGCTAATGCTAAGCAGCTCCTCTCTCAGCACTGTTTAGCACTTATACATGGTTAGTATTATGGTCTGACATTGTTGATCATCCTCAGTGTGAACACAGGACAGAATGAGAAATCAATAAATGTGGCAAACAGCATCAAACAGATACTGATCCAGTAACACGTCTAACATCACTGATTACTCACCCAGTTCAGAAAACTTCTTCTTGAGTTCATCTCTGTCTTTCTGTAACTGGTCTCTCTCTTTAGCCAGGTTGGTGTTACTGGTCTGTAGCTGGTCTCTCTCTACAGTCAGGTTGGTGTACCTGGTCTGTAGTTGGTCTCTCTCTGTAGTCAGGTTGGTGTACCTGGTCTGTAGCTGGTCTCTCTCTACAGTCAGGTTGGTGTAACTGGTCTGTAGCTGGTCTCTCTCTGTAGTCAGGTTGGCGTAACTGGTCTGTAGCTGGTCTCTCTCTATAGTGAACATGAACCACAGCACTGTGATGGCCGCCAGCAGGAGGACACACAGCAGCCCCAGACACACTGCAGCCGGTCCACAGCATCTGCTCCCTGCAGTGTAAAATTACAGTTGGCCCACATTAACTTCTCTGAGGACTTTTATTACAGTGGTGTTTAATACAGAGTCTATAAACCAACATTAAACTTACACACAGAGAATATTTCCATCCAGTACAGCACCGAGTGAACCTGCTAGCTGTACTGTAACGGTGTAGACTGGTACATTAACACTAATATCTATAAATGAATGTGTATTAGAGATTGTGTTTGGTTACCTGGATGTTGTGTTTGTTGGGTCGTCTTGGGGCTGGTGTCCTCCATCTCTGTAGTGGGCTCCGGAGCTCTAACAGCGTCGCTACTCTCATAGATTGCCACCACCATCTCCACTCGCTCTCCTCTGTTCAGCTCCTCAGTGCGGATCACATCATAAATAGTACCAGCCATCTCTAATCTGTTAAAGTCCCTCACTAACAGACTGTTACTAGAGTTACTGTGTCTGTGTGAGAGCTCTGCTGCACAGCTACGCTCCTTAGCTTGTGTGGTTGATTATAAATCTGATGGCGTTAGTTAAGGAAGTGACTGTATTTATAGACCTATTCTTATATTTACTTCCTGTGTGTGGTATGTTGGTTTCTATGCTAGTGTCTTTTGTAAGGGGTGGTTCCCATCTCTTGATGTAGTAAATATATAGTAGTTTAATGTCTGTATGTGCTCTGCATGTCTAACATGGTTTCTAAATATGGTATATGATGTAATGACATTACCACTTTGTTTCTAGGACTGATTGTTTTTAAAGTCACAGGTCACTAATCTGATTTCAGACAAGGACACCTGCTCATTCAGGTCTGTACATTTAACCACCACATGCACAGAATCAAAAAAGAGGTCAAACGTGAAGTTTAGGCCTCAAAGTTCTCTTTCAGCACGTTTACAATCATCACACTGATGTGTCAGGGAAGAGAACTAAAGCACAGCCCATGTTACCAAACGCTCTTACATGCGATTACGCATTTCCAGAGAGGTCTTAAAATCCCATTTACTATGTTGTATTTGAAAGCTGTGCTTGATTGGCATGTGCTCATATTTTACTAAGACGATGCAAACTAATGGCTCAATTGTATAGCTGAGATTAGTTCAGTGGTCTCTTACCCAGTGGTCAATTACTCATCTGCACCACCTGGCGTCTTGTAGGATACCCTAGTGGTGTTGCACTGCACATGAGCTCGGCCTGGTGTCCCCAGAGTTGCCACTCGGCTTGTCAGCACCACTGCGTGCTTTTAGCTGCTGCCTATGATGCCAGAAAACCTAAACTGCTGACAGCATTCAGCCCCTCCCCCGAAAGCTATCACTCTGGATACCTTAATCTGGCTGTGTCTTAGAAGACGGCCAACTCAACAAGGGAAGCGGTTCAGCCTCCTTTACTGAACAGGCGGCCTCAAACAGTTCTAAACCAGGCACTATAGTTTCAGCACTAGAAGCTTGTTCAGGACCAGGAGTTACACTACATGTGCTTGTGATAGTGGACACCTGCTCATTCAGTGTTCTAAAATAGAGCTCCAGTACTCTAGAGAACTCGGTTCCTCTGCTCCACAACCCATTCCTGGGGGTCTTTATATCCCTCCAGTTGACACTTGGCATTGGGCAGGGTGACCCTAAACTCATGTGCTCCAGAACGTCCCGCTCTATTAGTCAGCAGTTTTCTATGGGGGGTATACAGGCTGTGTCTGGGACTGTCTGAATACTTTTGGACAGTGGAGTGTATTATAATTACTGATGCATCTTAAAATAGGGAGCCTGTTTAATGCCTGATTACATCAGATCCCCGCACACAGTGTTTCTAATACCAATCACAAAATCGTTGTGCCAATCAGTGAGTGGAGGTCACATGACTTGGTTCATGTGGGTGTTGTTTATATATGAGCTCATATTGTTTCCTAAACCAGTAAGATATTAATTTCTATCCTGGGTTAAGTAAAGGTCATGCTGTAGAAACTGTCTTTATGTCAGTATGTATTTAACTACACCAAGTTCAAGTAGTCAGATTGTATTCCTCTGTTAGTAGCAGCCCTGTTGACGGTGTGTGGAAGCTCATATTGGCTAAAGTAACAGACGTTTGACCTACCTGCACTAACACCACAGGAAGCACCAGAGGAAACATCACCATGACAACGCAGCCGAAATGCTACCCGCAAGTCTAAATCAGCTGCTCTACTCTCTTTGTTTTCTCTGACTGACAGGGCAACTGACCTGTACGAAGAGACGTCTGTAATGACCTCACATTCTGATCCAGAAGTGTGGAAATAAAAATATAAACTGATTTTATTACAGACATAAACTGAAATAGATTCAGTGCCAGTCCCAGCTTTTACACACTTCATAATAACCTGTACAGTAATCTGTTTATTAAATAGAAAGCAGGCCTTGATCATCCTAGGGGTTTATCTGAGCATGTATCCAGGGGTATCCAGTGACTAGGGGCCCCCACAAACACTCTCACTCACTCATCTCTCTAAACTGCATTGTCTGTGGTTGTGGGCGGTGCACCCTGGACAGGCACCAGTCCATCACAGAGCAGATATACATACACACACACTTACACCTAATGGACAGTTCACTGCATGTGTCTGCATTGTGGGAGGAAGTCAAAGCCCCCAGAGGAAACCCTCACACACACAAGGAGAACAACTCAGCACAGAAAGGTCCCTGGTCCCTGAGGCCCTTCTAGATGAAAGGCGAAATGCCACAGTACCACCTCTGGCCCCTCCCCTTTAATGGTGTTACAGCTAATTACAGTACTGATGCTCCTCATGTCTTCATATTCATGAGCATCCGTGAGCTGCAACGTTCGTTGGTTAGAAGGGTTTGAGGCAGAGGTGGGAGTAAGTCACACGTGTGTAAGTCAAGTCGAGTCCCTGCTATAAGTCAAGCAGGTCTCAAGCCAGGTCATATGGAGTTATGATGCTCTGACTCCAGTTACCATAATTAAGTTAAAGTCAGGCCATAAAGAGCTGAATTATATTTCAGCATTAACAAATCCTGCTTCTCTTTGTGTGGGCCTTTCAGCTCACCTCCTGAAGGTGTTTCTCATACGACACTGCAGGAGTGTTTCCTGTTACAGTGCACAAACAACCAGATCCAAATAGTCCTGTGTAAAACTCACTACACACCAAATGAACACCTTAGTGTTATAAACATGTGTAAACATCTGGACATCTGATTCTGAGTACACTGTCAGTGGTGTTAGAACAGTGGGAGTGGTGTTCTGAGCTGGTCACTGGCGCCCTCTAGTGGATCATCATGGTGTGACACATATAAACACAAACCGGTTATACTGAATGAAGGTTCCTGAGACCATATGTGTTATACTCTAGTACTGCTGGGTCACAGCACTGCAGGGTTTAATGTTCTACCTGATTAAATACCTGATCTGATGGATCAACCATTAGTAAGAGCTTTGTGGGTTGATATCAGCTTTAGAAGAGGAACATATCAGAAGCATGGGCTACCAGCAGCTGGGATTGTCTTAGATGGTTATGTGATCCTGAGCATGTACTCTGCTACATGTAAACTTTATTTTATTTTGTTATTGCACTGGAGGAGGAGCCTGACTGTGATTTGTTATACTGTACAGCCCTGTATCGCTATGGTGACAAAGTTAAATTGAATCAGCTGCATAGTGAACACAAGCACCAGGGTTTCAGTGAGTACACTTACCTGGAACGTTGATCAGCCCTATCGACGGTGCTTGGGGAGCAGTGGGGGTTTAGGTCTCTTGCTCAAGGCCACGTCTGTCATTTCTTTTGGTTCCCACAGTCATTTTTATTGGCTAGTTTACTAACCTCCAGTCCACGACTGCCTGCTACAAACTGTCTTCTTCAAACCCCACCACAGATTTTCAGAGTGGTTAGTCAAGCCACTGTGACATTCCCTCCAGATCTTCCAGGACTTCTTCAGAATCCATGTCATGGTGAGATATACCTGGGATCATTGTCCTGTTGGAAGCTCCAGTGACACCCGAGCTTCAGCTTCCTCACAGAGGACATGAGGTTTCTCCTAGGATTTCCTGATGTAGGATTCAGTTCATCCTGTCCACCACACGCTGCAGGTTTCCAGTACCAGAGGGAGCTCCACAGCCACTGCCATGCTTCCCTGTAGGCGAAGCACTATACTGCTAAAAGTATTCGCTCGTCTGTCTTCACACACACACACACACACTCTCTGAACTTTGGTAATACCCCATTCTTAATATGATGCCGGCCCACTCTCTGCAGCTATAACTCTTCTGGGAAGGCTTTCCACAATGTTTAGGAATGTGTTTATGGGAATTTCTGACCATTCTTCCAGAAGCACATTTGTGAAGTCAGACACTGATGTTGGATGAGAAGGCCTGGCTCTCAGTCTACACTCTAATTCCTCCCAAAGGTGTTGTATCGGGTTGAGGCCGGGACTCTGCGCAGTCATGTTGGAACAGAAAGTGGGCATTCCTAAACTGTTCCCAGAAAGTTGGGAGCATAAAATTGTCCAAAATCTCTCTGCCTGCTGAAGCATCAAGAGACCCTTTCACTGGAACCAAGGGTCCGAGCAAACTTTACACTCGGCATAATGCAGTCAGGCTAGTACTGTTCTCCTGGCAACGGCCAAACCCAGACTTGTCCAGGTTTGCCTTCTGCTCTCTGTCACTCCTCACCAGTAAGCTTCCCTCTCAGACAGTAGTTCTTACTATCTATATCATTCCAGCAGAGCAGCAGTTAGTCAAAATCAAGCCTGTACTGTTTGGGTATGTTGCTAATTGCTAAGCTAATGCTAGGTGAGGTGGTCAGGCTACAGATCCAAACACCACAGAACAGGTTTAATCACACCTTTCCATCCTTTCAGCTCCAGTAGCTTAATTTCAGTCCCTGTGATTTAAATTGTTATCATCTAAACATGATTTAGTCTGACAAAATTTCATGTGGAGAGCTGAGGTAGCTTAGCTAATGCTAACAACCTCCACTCTCCTAGTTAGCAGCACCTACAAATAATTAGTATCGTATGTAACTGGAACGGAGTCGTCCTTTATTTGGCAATAAAGTGCTGCATCCTGTATTAAACCAATACGGGACGTGACTTGTTCCATACTTCCGGAAATGTTACGCCATGACCACCAGGTGTGTTAGTGTCCATAGCATTGTACCAGCACTAAAATGCAGGTCCTCAGAAAGTTGGAACCAACATTACCAGACAACTTTCTAGGAGCTGTAACAGCACAGTGGTAGCCCTGTCCTCACCAGATCCATTATGCTGAGCTCAGAACTCCATAGAGTGACACTGAGGTGCCAACAGATTACCTAACGCTATCTAAAGCTGATCACCCAGAACACATCCTGTAAGGGTCCGGGCGGTGCCACCTGCAGCCAACAGAGAGCAGCAGAAGGCAGCAGCGGCGGTGCCGTTCTGGGGGGACTACAGCCTGGAACTCCAACCCCCAGAATGCCCCGGGCTGATCAACCCAACAAGCTGCACCTGAGGAGCAGGCCATATAAGCCCCCACCAAACAACCATCTCTGCTACACCTTTGTAGAAGGGTAGTTGGTGGAGCAGGAGCAGGAGCAGGAGCAGGAGCAGGAGCAGGAGCAGGAGCAGGAGCAGGAGCAGGAGCAGGAGCAGGAGCAGGAGCAGGAGCAGGAGCAGGAGCAAGAGCAAGAGCAAGAGTTTTAAAAAATAAATAAATAAATAAATAAATGAATAGAGTAGAGACCGGGGGTCAGGCTGTGCAAGAGAGAGATGCAGAGAACCACAAAAGAAAAGAGCTCCCCTTCTGTTAAACCCTCTCCTGGTTGTTTCTGGTCTTTTATAAACACTCCCTTTAGTTTGAGCTTGTCGTTGCTGGCGTCCCACCATTTCCCACCATTTTGTCCCTCTCTCTTTTGCTCACAAGAAAAATTGGTGGCTTCAAATAAAAGGTGCTGTTGTCTGAGCTTTGTATCAGATATAAAACCCATAAATAAAAGCTGAAAGGTTGATCTTTTGTCTCACATTCAATACACACGTCAAACAGTCTACGGTAACAGTCTAACGGTTTTCAGTCTACGGTAAAAATAAAGAGACTGACCTCACTGTTCCAGTACTTTTGGATGGGACTGTGTATATAACCATAAAGGAGCACTCTGTAGTTCCTCACTTGCAGTCTACAGTCCATCTGTTTTTCTGAGTACTCTGTTAGCCCCCTTTCATCCTGCTCCTCAATGCTCAGAAACCCAACGGCACTGCTGTGTCTAATCCACTCCAGTACAAAACAAGCTACCACCACAAGTGTCCCTGCAGTGCTGAGATCCACCATGCACTTATCTGATCCTGTGGGGGTCCTGACCATTGAAGAACATGAAGTTCCTTCAGACTTGCTATACATTTCTTCTCTGTGCTTATGTGATCATATCAATAAACTAGGCTGAAGCTTAAATGTTGTAAACTGAGGGAATATCAGTGCCCAAAAGATCACCTTTACATGGCGACTTTACCTCTCTTTCTTTCTTTTACTGGACCTTGGCAATTGACCTGTCCCACCATCATTTTGCCCTATGTGGTAAACTTGAAGAGATGCCATGGTGTGTTGGTATTGAAAGGATGACTCTGTGATACTGTCTATAGATAATATTTTTATTTCAGACAGCATTCTACAAGCACTCGAGTTGCTTGTGAGGAACACCGTGTCCAGTGTGGTTATGCCTAACAAACACAGACACTCGGAGCGTTTCATAGGCTGGGCTTGGCCATCCTGCACCATATAGAATATTTATACCTTATATGGAAATGGCTTACTTCTCAGGGAGAGAGAGAGAGAGAGAGAGAGAGAGAGAGACCTCCCCAAACCTAAACATAACATCATATGTATTTCTACATGTAGAAAACATCTGGACTTTATCTCTACAATTGGGGGGTTTACTCTCCTGGACATAAACAGTCTTCAATGTAAAGACTTCCAGACACCATACCTACATTTTCTGGTGGTAAGGACGAAGGTGCATCACCGTCTGGAAAAATAAGAAAGGGTAGGCATTATATTTGGTGTCCTCCCTGTTTGATTATGCCTAAAATAACAAGTCATGTCATAGGTAATGAGCTCTTACTGAACTGATAGACTACTAAGATCTCAAGGTAAATTATGAAATTGGCCCAAATTCAGCACATCAATAAACAAATATGAAAGTTTAAAATCTTTGGATGATGAGCGTACCTCTCATATTTTTGTTTGACCTCTGCACCTTCTCTCTCCTCATCAACTTGCCCTGCATTGTCTTGTGGTAATGGCATGAGGGCATCACACTCTGAAGCAAAATGAAACTGGATAAACACCTTACATCATTTGTGATTATGTTCATCATCCTGTAGCAGTGAGAATCCTGCCACACCCTGCTGCTTTAGTGCTGTAATTGTCATTTTCTAGTTTTCACTTCTCTAAAACATCTCTAAAACTAACCCTGTGTAGAAGGAGGTACGATTCAGCAAGGACAGCACTAGCATCAGTAGGCCAGGTGAACTCCATATGTCAGGCTGTATTCAGTTTTAGAATAATGTTGGTCGTGCGTTTGGTTGAGTGTAGTTGTGAAGTGTGTTCTTAGTTGGGTCCGGGACTCTTATTTTGAAGGGGGCATTGTAAACTTCAGTAGATTAGTTGTAAACAGAGAAAATGAGCAGGCTGCCGTGTGCTCTTGAGTTTGTATAGACAGCGATGTAGAACTTCACCGCTGTCAGCCTGCTGGCTCTCCTCTCATCCCCAATCTCCTGGACTCCGTTTCCCATAATCCACCACCCGAAGACATCACAGTCACATGTCCACCATCTCCCAGTCCCGCTCCGTCTCTCAGGTCTAGGTCTCCAGAATATTGATGTCACCTGTAGCTGATTAGCCTCTGGTACAAATACTCCTCTCTCCCACTGACCCGTTGCGAAGCATTGCCTCATTGTGCGCACTGAGCGGGTTCCTCTGTTGTTGTTCTCGTTACCTGGTTCACCCTTTGTCTTTCCCCTTTCAATACTGTTGCTGGTCTGACTGTTTTGCCTGGTTCTGACTTCTGCTCGTCTCGTTACTCTGACTCAGTCTTTGCCCTCTTGGTTGAGTCCGCTTGTGCCTTGTTGCTGCTGTGTTGTGCTACGAGCCTGTTTAATAAACCTAGCTTTGCTTTTAGCTCCGCGCGCGTCACAGTCTGTCTGTCCATCCTCACAACCGCCTAAACAATTTTCAGCCTTAAAATTCACTTAGCTCCAGCGAGCGAGTATTCGACTTGTTTACACGTCACTTTACCATGAGCTAATGGCTAGTTTGGCTTGGCTAAAAGAATTTGAACTTTGTATGACCCTGCACGTCTGCAGTGTGCTGCTTACTGCTACTCCTGGTAATAATGCGTTTTTAAAGCGCAGCTATGATCATGTTCAGTGTGGAAGCAGCTGCGGTCACACGGCGAATTTAAAATAATACAAATTACCAGGTACGAAGAGCAGGTACATCACAGTGCGGGAAAAGCGCTCATGTGGCTTTGTCTTTGACTTTAATGTTTCTCTGGCGCTGCATGTATGAGATGCGTGAATGAGAGCATTTGAGCTGAGGACGGGGCGGTTTTAGTCTGGAGCCCTGATAAATACTTTGTGTGCACTCCATTAATCTGCTGCATTCCAGGTAAATCAGAGGGATAAAATAAATAACGTGTTAAAATACTGTTTTAGTGTAAAGATGAAAGGGAGGAAGGATTACTAAATTCAGGGTCAGGCTCTTCTGATTCGCTGTCCACTGTAACTTGCTCTGAGGCAGAAATGAAAGGGAAAGGAGTGTATAAATAAAAAGTTGTTTACCATACTCTAAGACATGCATGTTTTAGAAATGACATCAAAAGTTGCTCTATATGGCAACAAGAAATCATGACCACATCATGTATTGCGAGAATGGCTAATTGTTTAGTGTACAGTACCATCAGGACCAATGCTGATATCATCCAGATTCATCCCCTTGAATTCCGCCAAGCGGCCTTTCTCAAATGCTAGCTCAGTTGAGCCAGTTGGAGGGTGCCCTCAGGTAAGCGGTAAAACTGCCGATGCACACGAATGTCATGGCCTAGGAAATCAGCCAGTTGATCCGGCTCTGCATTGCTGAGGTTTAACACTTCAGATAGGGTTCCGATTGGTTTTCTTAACTTGGTAAAGTGTACTGGGATTTTTCACAACACAACCCTTCGCCAAATCTCGGATGCAGTCTGAGCCTTGGAAGCAGGTCATTGCAAAAGGACGCCCAAAGAGGTCGATGTTTTCCTGAAGAACTCCACATTTACTTTGGTTCTGAATGAGCAGGTCATGTGATTCTTGCATTGTCGGAGTTACAAGAAGAGCAACTTTTCACTTGAAGTGTTGACAGAGCTTCTTTTCCAATTCTTGATTCTCTGTCTTAAACATGTAAGCTGTGCCTCGAAAACAGATACTGTGAGCTGATATGTGTAGAGGAAGTTGCTCTGTGTTGCCTCTAGAGGGCAGTACGTTCATATTTACATTTAAGGCATTTAGCAGATGCTCTTATCCAGAGCAACTTACAACTGTGCTTAGTATCCATTGGATAATATTCCAGCTAGTACAGGAAGGTTAGAGCCTAAACCTCACCATGAGCTCAGATACTGCCTGAACAGGGGGCCAGTGCTGATACATAGAGAGATCAATACACAGACATATAAAGCAAAAGTGCACTACCTGGCAACCCCAGCCCAGTGCTCATACATATAGAGAAGAGAGGTCATTATAAGTGCAACACAAGTACATACACATATACCTTACACCGCTTCTAGTGCTCACTCACTTAAGTGCATTATGTAGAGATGGGTCTTCAGTCTGTCTTTGAAGATCAAGAGACTCTGCTGTTTGGACAGCCAGTGGGAGTTTATTCCACCATCTGGGAGCCAGGACAGAGAAGAGTCTGGACGCTTGTCTTCCATGTGTCTTCAGGGATGGCGGGTCGAGACGAGCTGTACTTGAAGCTCAAAGGGCTCGAGGTACAGCTCCACTCTTCACCATTGCCATAAGGTAGGGAGGCGCTGGTCCATTCTTGGCTTTATAGGCATCAGAGTTTAAATCTGATGGGGGCAGCTACAGGAATCCAGTGAAGGGAGCACAGCAATGGAGTGACGTGGGTGAACGTTGGGAGATTGAAGCTAAGACAGGCTGCTGCGTTCTGGACTAGTTACAAGGGCCTGATGTCCTGTAGAGGAAGACCAGCCAGGAGCGAGTTGCAGTAGTCTAGCCTTGAAATGACCAGAGACTGGACAAGCAGCTGGGTGTCCTCCTGAGAATGTAACGTGTGCACCTGCTTGGAGACGCTGCAGTCTGAGTCAGGTTTTAAACAGTGCCCTGAAATACTGTCACCATGCCTGTCAGTCTGACCAATGTAGGAGTGTCCTCTGTGCCCAGTTCCTCCTACATCATCCAAAGTGTTCAGCAGCCACTTATAACTGCCACCGATGGTCAACTAACCAGCCCACAGTGCATCGTTCAGTAGCAGAGTCTGTAGCATTAGAGGAGAGGACGGTCCTCTACAGTTTGGCATGGGGGTAAAAGCCTAACACCCGACAACTCCTTTAGTGACCTTCTCTGGGTCACTGCCTCTGAGACGACCTGCTACAAGCTGGTATGTAACGTGAACATGTGCTTTACCAGCTGAAGACTGGAAGTAAATTGATAGAGAAGAGAAAGATACGGGGGAATATTCAGACTGTCACTAAGATATTCATGATGGGTCAACGAGAAACATCACCACACCGTTCTCACTTACAATACTGTTTAATAGAGCAGCACACAGGTATAGACAGGTATGAAGAACTCTCCAACACACACACACTAACACTTACACTCAACACATTACCCAAACCCTCAACACATACTCAAACCGAGCTCAGTACACACTGATGTTCAGAAAGCACTTCACAGTGAAGATGATGATACAAGTAATAACCAGATCTACAGCACTGTTCTTATGAAGGGGGCTTTAGTGCCCCCTGTGGAGAATCTACAGCCTGCATAGACACGTTCAGAGCAGAATAAACACATTTCAGGAGAAATTTAATTATTATTTCTTAAATTTAGCTGCAAGTCCATCATCACTCACATGCAGCAGTTTATTTAAATATCCTCTTCTCACAGATCCACACTAACGGACTATTACAGGACTGTACAGGATCATATTTAGAGCTTGTTACTACACAGCATCCATAACGGTTCTGTTGTCCACATGTCCAGAACCTGAAACAGAATCAGAGTATCCAGTGTGTTTATCAGAGCAGTAAGAGGTGATGCTGTGTTCACATGTTTGCAGCGACGGACGATGGATATTTCATCTTATCCACAGAGTCAAAATGGAAAACTCTTCCACTGTTAGTGGATCTTAATTCCAGACAAAGCCGGTATTACACAACAGCAGTAAGGAGCACAGAGCTCCTCCTGGATTTTCCACTGTTAAACTAAAGCTCTCCTCTGATCACTCTTTGTCTTTGTTAATGATGTGAATATGGCAAAGTTTGTGTGGGTTCAGGCACTGCTCGTGCAGAATGGAGGTGGAGAATGGAGGTGTAGTGTGACGTTTTTTAATGTAATCATGTGAACACAGCACAAGAATCAGTAACTACATCACGAGAGGTCAGTTCAGTGGTCTCTTACCAATTCTCCACAGTTGCTGATCCATCAACCCATCTCCAGTCTTTCTTTGTATCATTGTAACTCAGACCAATCCAAGCTGTCTGATCTCTTCTCAGTCTATTAATGAAGTCCTGTTGAAGTGAGAGGATCACTATAACACACTACCAGATACACATGTTCACTAACGCCCACACTGAACTGCAGCAGCAGCAGCACAGCACAGTCTAATCAGGGTCTGTTACAGCACTGGATCTACACGTCTGGGCTGAGTGTAGACTGCTTGTGTTCCAGTGACTCTAATTCTCGTCCAATGAGAGAAGAGAGATTATAATCAGACACAGAGTCTCCACTGATCATCTTGAAGCTGCTCTGATTGGGTTTGTAGAGGAGGAAGTCTCTCCAGGCTGCAGGCACTGATACTTAAAGAGCTCATATCATGTTCACCTGCTTTCATTAAGAGGTTCATGTAGTTTGTGAAGCTGCTCAAGTTTAAACCTGTACCTTCACTCTCCAGCTCATACAGTCCATATATGGATATCAATATACAGAAACAGCCTGTTTACAGCAGTCTAGCCCCGCCCACTCACCCTGAAGCTATAAGGAGGGTTTCAGCCTGAACCTGCTTTCTGAATCAGCCACAGCCAATCAGAGCAGAGCTCATTTACATACATCAATCTTTAAGACACAGTGAAAATTTGTTTAATTCTAAGATCAATTATTTATATTTATGAACACCTACATGTAAAAATTTAGCTCTTTATGGATTTTGAGGTATATACATTTTTTTTTAGCTTCTTATTAATTCATGAATATACCAGCTGAACAGGAAGGTGTGACGTTATAAAAGTATCTGTATTTTTCATTTACCCCCACACGACCCTCACCTGTTCTTCTCGGCTGTTGATGATCACCAGGTCTGCTCCTCTCTCTCTGCAGTCCTGGCTGCTCGCTTCCCAGCTCTTCTTCTCAGTAGAGATGTAGTAAAGACTGGAGTTGAAGTATTTCCATCCGAATTGTTTAACGTGTGCCTCTGTTGAGAAAGAATCATTAAAGTTTATTTCAGTAAAAGTTATTTGGTAATTTTGATGAATCGTTTATAGTTCTATAAGCCTCTATGTAAAGTTAAGTCAGTTATCAGAACCAGTTTAGGCAGCTGTGCTGTAGCCGTATGAACAGAACCCTACAGTACAGTGTTAACATGCATATATGATATACAGGAACAGCAGTGACCAGATATACCAGCAGCCATAGGCACTTACTATGAGGGCACTGAAGGTGCATTGTGGGTAGGAGTTATACAGGTGCTGTTTAGTCTGAATCACTCCAGATGTGCTGCAGTAAAAGGTTTGACCCCTAACATGAATGGTACTACAGCTGTAAACTGATCCGAGTGTTGAATAACTGTTAACCCACAGACACGTTCAGTGAGGGGTTTGATTCATTTAGGGGCGTCCTGACCATCAAAACCCAGCCGGACAGACACCCATGTACATTACCAAAAGCGAGCCTGAGTGTTGCCAGCTCTGCTGTGTTTCTCCAAGGCACCACCGGAGGAGCTTTAAAGGTGATTCTATTTTACAGCATGAGAAAACAGCTTCTTCCTGCCAGGAGCAGTTAGCTGTACACCGGGAGCCAAGGTGCCAGACGTTAGGGGTAACCTGAAGCTGGCTGTAGATATTGTAGTGTAGTTATTCATGTAGGGACTAAAGGTTTTCATCTGCAGGAGTCAGAAATAACCAAGGCTAATATTCACTCACACGCAGAGTGACACTCACAGAGCTAAAAGTCAAATGGGTGTGTGATTGGTGAGGTCCAGACATGTGGCTATGACATCATCGGGAAGAGAGGTCTAGGAGATGGAGTTTGGGAGCTCGAAAGTGGAGGGAAATTCCGGAAGCCTGACAGACACTTATCTGTTTAAAAGCTGTTGCTGCCCAAACCAGAAGATCAATCTGGTAGATCTTCTTCTGAGATCCTCCTCCTCAATAACTATTAAATAGGATTGGTGAGGACACAACAACAACCCCCCACCTCCTCATCCAACAAACCTCCCAATATTAAAGTATCCATTCAAAACCATTAATCTAAAAAACGGTACTCTACAAGAAATCCAGTTTCTGACTTTTGAAGTCTCTGTGTGTACATTTACTAATGACAGCAACATGGGAGGATCTTCCTGATTCCAAAACCGGATCTATTCAGTGTTCTCCGATATTCCCCCAAACAGTCTTCCTACGCTCTAGCCATCTTAAAGCACAAAAATGAAAGAATATTATATATAAATAAAAGATGACCTACACTACAAAACTACAGTCAGAACAATGTTACTCCACCTCCTGCCTTGTACTACTCCTGCCACACCCAGCATAAACCCCACTTATGCCCCATGTTGCTAGTGCAGGCCAGACTAATGGAGCCCAGATAATCTATTTTTCTACTCAGAAAAAAAACCATAACAATTATGCAACATCATGCTGTAAGGATCTTACCAGTCTTACTCTAGCCACTAGGGGGCAGCAGCAAACTGGCAATCAGCTCGAACACCCTGCACCTGGTGAACTGGCTATTTAGACTCATCAGGAAGCAGACTGAGCTCAGCTGTCTTATCTAAATTCCCCCTGATAGATTGTCTGATAGAGCCCCTGAGTTGTGTTCGGGAGCCCTGAGTCTAAACCCACCAGGAGCTACCGTTACACATGCAGGAGGTTTGAAATGTAAAACCTTTTACAGTACAGCTCTTTAAATATGATCCACCGTGTGGTCCCTTTACTCTGTAATAAATTCATGACTCCTGATTTTCAGTGGTAAGATCTGCTGAACATCTGAAGACTATAAGTAATGCTGCTGCCTCTCTATAATTTAAAACTCTGATTCATAATTATCTCCCACAGTGGAAAAGCTGGTGATGCTGAGTAGCAGGTTTTCATTTTAGATCATGATCTATTTAGTTCAGTACCTGTTACTCACACACTGGGTGGTGAAAGCTCCTGGTGTCCTTCTCTATGGTAACGGCCTGATACCCAATTAAATTATTATACCTGCAGTGCAGGTAACAGACGAAGAGGAGGAAGCTATCTGAAAGACCAGAGCCATGATCAGCTTTAGCCTCTCCATATCTGACAGTAAGTATGATATCTGTACACTGTGACATCAGCCTCCACACACCCTCCTCACCTTCAGTTCATCAAAGGAAGCACGCCTGAGCATCGTCCCAGAGACTGGAAAGATCCACCGGTAGGTTTATAACTGATACACTGTCAGTGTCACAGGAGTGTAACCATGTGATCATGGCAGCTCTGACCTCACACACATCCCAATATTTGTAACTCAGAATTCACTCGACACCAGCTTCTTGCAGCGTTCCTGAGGAATCATCATGGACACAGGCCTCCAGTAATAGTGATGGGTTTGCGTGCTACAACCGCTTTCTACAAACCCCACCACAGTCAGGCGACTGAAACGTCCACTCCAGAATCTTCCTGGACTTCTTCAATCAAACGTCACAGGTATTTGATGTGTTAATTACAGGCACACCTAACACAGCTTATGAAGTCCTTAATTAAATCCTTCTGATTGAAAGGTGCCAAAAAAGGCCATGTAAGCGTAAACAAAGTGGGCTAAGCGAGGAGCGAACTGAGACTCAGATAACAGATATCCTAACCAAGAACTGCTGTGAACGGCCTTGCCTATCATACTACAGGGGCTAACAGCCCACCGCACGGACCACAAGACCCTCTCGCTCAGACCAAGGTGGTGGGCTGTGTGTGTTTGTGAACGACAGATGGTGCACCAACCCTGCGGGTGCGGTTGTTGCTCTCCTGATTTAGAGTTTATGGTGGTGGGATGCAGATCCTATTAGAGCTAGAGGACTGCTTTCAGTGTACTGACTGGGAGATGTTTAAATCTGCACCCACAGACTCTCTGGTGGACAATAATGAATACGCAGCATCTGAATTCATCAGGAAGTGTGTGGATGATGTAACACAGACAAATCAAATTCACACTTCCAAACCAGAAACCCTGGATCAACAGTTACGTTCTGCTCAAAGCACATGATGCAGCCTTCAAATCTGGCAACAGCGGGGAACACAACGCTGCTCAAGAGCTCATGTCAACACCAACACAGACCACAGGTGCATGTGTCAAGGGATCCAGGTGATCACTGATTACCAAAGTCAGTACCCCATTGACTACAGACGCCGCCCTACCAGCTGAACTGAACAACTTCTACGCTCACTTTGAAACCTCCGCTCATGCCCAGTCCTCCAACACTGCCTTGGAACTAAGGGGCCGAGCCCAACTCCTGAACAACAACCCCACACCATAATCCCCCCTCAACCAACTTTACACTTGGCACAGTGCGGTCAGACAAGTGCCGTCCTGGCAACTGCCAAACGCAGACTTTCCATTGGATGGCCAGACGGAGAAGCGTGATTCGTCACTCCAGATACACTGGTCTAGAGTCCAGTGGCAGCGTACTTTACACCACTGGATTCGACACTTTGCACTGAGCTTATATGAATAAAAATGATTGATTGATTGATGGATTATCTTGGCAGCTAAGCTAATGCTAACCAGCTCCTCTCTCCTGGTTAGCAGCACTTATAAATGGTTAGTATGATGGTCTGACATTGTTAATTATCTTCAGTGTGAACACAGCACAGAATGACAAATCATAAATGTGATAAACAGCATCAAACAGATACTGATCCAGTAACATGTCACTGATCACTCACCCAGTTCAGAAAACTGCTTCTTGAGTTCATCTCTGTCTTTCTGTAGCTGGTCTCTCTCTACAGTCAGGTTGGTGTAACTGGTCTGTAGCTGGTCTCTCTCTACAGTCAGGTTGGTGTAACTGGTCTGTAGCTGGTCTCTCTCTACAGTCAGGTTGGTGTAACTGGTCTGTAACTGGTCTCTTTCTTCAGCCAGGTTGGTGTAACTGGTCTGTAGATGGTCTCTCTCTAGAGTGAACATCAACCACAGAACTGTGATGGCCGCCAGCAGGAGGACACACAGCAGCCCCAGACACACTGCAGCTGGTCCACAGCATCTGCTCCCTGCAGTGTAAAATTACAATTTGACCACATTTACTTCTCTGAGGACTTTTATTACAGTGGTGTTTAATACAGAGTCTATAAATCAACATTAAACTTACACACAGAGAATATTTCCATCCAGTACAGCACCGAGTGAACCTGCTAGCTGTACTGTAACGGTGTAGACTGGTACATTAACACTAATATCTATAAATGAATGTGTATTAGAGATTGTGTTTGGTTACCTGGATGTTGTGTTTGTTGGGTCGTCTTGGGGCTGGTGTCCTCCATCTTTGTAGTGGGCTCCTGAGCTCTAACAGCGTCTGTGCTCTCATAGATATCCACCACCATCTCCACTCGCTCTCCTCTGTTCAGCTCCTCAGTGCTGATCACATCATAAATATTACCAGCCATCTCTAATCTGTTAAAGTCCCTCACTAACAGACTGTTACTAGAGTTACTGTGTCTGTGTGAGAGCTCTGCTGCACAGCTACGCTCCTTAGCTATGGTTGATTATAAATCTGATGGCGTTAGTTAAGGAAGTGACTGTATTTATAGACCTATTCTTATATTTACTTCCTGTGTGTGGTATGTTGGTTTCTACGCTACTGTCTTTTGTAATGGGAGGTTCCCATCTCTTGATGTAGTAAATATATAGTAGTTTAATGTCTGTATGTACTCTGCATGTCTAACATGGTTTCTGAATGTGGTATATGATGTAATGACATTATCACTTTGTTTCTAGGACTGATTGTTTTTAAAGTCACAGGTCACTAATCTGATTTCAGACAAGGACACCTGCTCATTCAGGTCTGTACATTTAACCACCACATGCACAGAATCAAAAAAGAGGTCAAACGTGAAGTTTAGGCCTCAAAGTTCTCTTTCAGCACGTTTACAATCATCACACTGATGTGTCAGGGAAGAGAACTAAAGCACAGCCCATGTTACCAAACGGTCTTACATGCGATTACGCATTTCCAGAGAGGTCTTAAAATCCCATTTACTATGTTGTATTTGAAAGCTGTGCTTGATTAGCATGTGCTCATATTTTACTAAGACGATGCAAACTAATGGCTCAATGGTATAGCTGAGATTAGTTCAGTGGTCTCTTACCCAGTGGTCAATTACTCATCTGCACCACCTGGCGTCTTGTAGGATACCCTAGTGGTGTTGCACTGCACATGAGCTCGGCCTGGTGTCCCCAGAGTTGCCACTCGGCTTGTCAGCACCACTGCGTGCTTTTAGCTGCTGCCTATGATGCCAGAAAACCTAAACTGCTGACAGCATTCAGCCCCTCCCCCGAAAGCTATCACTCTGGATACCTTAATCTGGCTGTGTCTTAGAAACCCAAAGACGGCCAAGTCAACAAGGGAAGCGGTTCGGCCTACTTTACTGAACAGGCGGCCTCAAACAGTTCTAAACCAGGCACTATAGTTTCAGTACTAGAAGCTTGTTCAGGACCAGGAGTTACACTACATGTGCTTATGATAGTGGACACCTACTCTAGAGAACTCGGTTCCTCTGCTCCACAACCCATTCCTGGGGGTCTTTATAACCCTCTAGCTGACACTTAGCATTGGGAAGGTTGACCCTAAACTCATGTGCCCCAGAACATCCCGCTCTATAGGTCAGCAGTTTTCTTTGGGGGTATACAGGCTGTGTCTGGGACTGTCTGAATACTTTTGGACAGTGGAGTGTATTATAATGGCTGATGCATCTTAAAATAGGGAGTCTGTTTAATGTCTGATTACATCAGTTCCCCGCACACAGTGTTTCTAATACCAATCACAAAATCGTTGTGCCAATCAGTGAGTTAAGGTCACATGACTTGGTTCATGTGGGTGTTGTTAATATGAGCTCATATTGTTTCCTAAACCAGTAAGATATTAATTTCTATCCTGGGTTAAGTAAAGGTCATGCTGTAGAAACTGTCTTTATGTCAGTATGTATTTAACTACACCAAGTTCAAGTAGTCAGATTGTACTCCTCTGTTAGTAGCAGCCCTGTTGACGGTGTGTGGAAGCTCATATTGGCTAAAGTAACGTTTGACCTACCTGCACTCACACCACAGGAAGCACCAGAGGAAGCATCACCATGACAACGCAGCCGAAATGCTACCTACAAGTCTAAATCAGCTGCTCTACTCTCTGTTTCCTCTGACTGACAGGGCAACTGACCTGTACGAAGAGACGTCTGTAATGACCTCACATTCTGATCCAGAAGTGTGGAAATAAAAATATAAACTGATTTTATTACAGACATAAACTGAAATAGATTCAGTGCCAGTCCCAGCTTTTACACACTTCATAATAACCTGTACAGTAATCTGTTTATTAAATAGAAAGCAGGCCTTGATCATCCCATGGGTTTCTTTGGGCATGTAATGAAGTGCCTGAGCCACTAGGAGGCCCCCACAAGCACTCTCACTTACTCATCTCTCTAAACTGCACTGTCTTTATGGGTCGTAGGGGGTGCACCCTGTACAGGCCCTGAACAGGCCAGCTGTCCATCACAGGGCAGATACACACACACACACACACACACACACACACACACACTTACACCTAATGGGCAATTTAGCATCTCCAGTTCACTGCATGTGTCTGCACTGTGGGAGGAAGTTGGATCACCCGGAGGAAACCCACACAGACACAAGGAGAACATCCCAGCTCTGCACAGAAAGGTCCCCGGACACCCTGGCCGAAAATTGAGGTCCTTCTTGGTGAGATGCTAGTGTGCTAATGCCAAGTCATGTGAAGTTATGATGCTCTGGCTCCAGGTTTCCAGTACCAAAGGGAGCTCCACACCCACTGCCATGCTTCCCTGTAGGCAAAGCACTGTACTGCTAAAAGTATTCGTTCGTCTGCCTTCACACACACACACACACACACACACACACACACACACACACACACACACATCTGAATTTCAGTAACACCCCATTCTTAATATTACTTCGGCCCACTCTCTGCAGCTATAACTCTTCTGGGAAGGCTTTCCAATGTTTAGGAATGTGTTTATGGGAATTTCTGACCATTCTTCCAGAAGCGCATTTGTGAAGTCAGACACTGATGTTGGACGAGAAGGCCTGGCTCTCAGTCTACACTCTAATTCATCCCAAAGGTGTTGTATCGGGTTGAGGCCAGGACTCTGCGCAGTCATGATGGAGGGGCAATTCCCAAACTGTTCCCAGAAAGTTGGGAGCATAAAAAATCTCTCGGTCTGCTGAAGCATCAAGAGACTCTTTCCCTGGAACCAAGGGTCCGAGCCCAACCCCTGATCAACAACCCAACACCACCAAACTTTACACTGGGCATAATGCAGTCAGGCAAGTACTGTTCTCCTGGCAACGGCCAAACCCAGACTTGTCCAGGTTTGCTTTCTGCTCTCTGTCACTCCCCACCAGTAACCTTCCCTCTCAGACAGTAGTTCTTATTACCTATATCATTCC
>JAMWET010005688.1:0-48243 GCA_024036415.1 Prochilodus magdalenae
AATAATAATACAGAGTCTAATATTACTACTGCTACTACCACTAATAATAATAATAAATAAATAAATAAATAAATAAAATAATAATAATAATAATAATAATAATAAAAAAGAAATAAATAAACAAAAATAATAAATAAATAAATAAATAAATAAATAATAAAAAAATAAAATAAACATTAATACATATGAAAAAGGAAATCTGCCCTGTAATCCAATCTATTCACTGTTTAAATGGGATAAATGTCTAAAATAAATCACAAATGGCTGCCAAACCCGGTCAAACATGTCTGCAGTTCCCCTTAGATTAAATTCTAATCTTCTCCAAATTTAGATAAAACATGAACATCTGGTCACCATAGGGCATGTGAAGGTGGAGTAGAGACTTCCACCCGAGAAGAATTCTTCTCATTTGGCAAGGAAGAAGGGCAAAGACCACTTGCTATCAGCCCATTTGGTTGACTTGAGAACAGGGGTCTGCCTGGTACCCCAAACATTGCAAGCACATGGGCATGGTTCTATAACCACACTCAAAAAAAAACCTTCCCCCATTCGAGGTGAAAACTGCCGGTCCAAAACCTTTCGAGTTTTGTACAGTCCCAAAACATTGTGAAGCCAGTGTGGCGGGTCCATCCTGTGCCACAACGGAGGGCATAATGGTTTTCACCTCTGGATATAATGCTTGCCAAATTTGGCATTACTTAGGTAAGACCTCTATGAAACAAGTTTTAAACTGAACTCAAGATTAAAGACGAGGGCAGGATTGAGGAGTCATTAACCTCGTTTATAACACTTTGGTCCACCAGTCCTCCTCCAAAACTCCAACCCAAGCTCAGTTCCCACTTAGCTTTAGTCATCAGGTGTGCCGATCGGTAAAGGGACATAATAATGTTATACCAAGAACGAGATCACTCCTCTTGAATTAAAGGGTCCTGTAAAAAACTTTTCCCATAGCTAGTTCTCGTTTTGGGGTCGCGCCTGGGGAATGGAATAAAAGGGATTGGGCACAATGGCGGACCTGGAAATATCGAAATAGATTTGTGCGTAGGAAGATTAAAATTTAGTACATAGTGTTGTAAAAACTACAAAAGGTATTATTACTTTATAAAGGTCCTCTAAAAGTGCCAATTCCTATCCTGCTCCAGGTGCCAAAGGCATGATCCAAACTGGAGGGCTTGAATAGGTGGTTATTATTTAATTTGGGCTTAAGGTTGAAGTCAGTCTGAAAGCTAAAATAGTCGACGAAACTGTATCCAAATCTTGAGTGTAGCTACAAGGATTAGAAGTGTGCCGAGAAGGAAACACTGGTAAGGAAGAGAAAACTAGTTTGCTTGTCAAAGATGTAGAGTGGCATGATAATGATTCCATACACACACCAGTTAGTGTCTGGTGAGTGAATCCCAAGCCCAATCTTGTGAATATTGGCTGCAAAATAATAGAATAAAAAATTTTGGGAGTGCCAAACCCCCCTCGTTCTTAGGCCTCTGTAGAATTAACTTGCCAACACACGGGAACCTTACCACTTCCAAATATAGTGCATTTAATGACTTTGTCTAAGGTCTTAAAAAAAGATCTGTGACAACAAATATAGGGAGGGCACTGAAAGAGGTACAATAATCTAGGGAGGACATTCATTTTTAACACACTGCACTCTACCTGCAAGTGAAAGGGGGGGGAGGACTACTCCACCTCTGGAGATCCTCCCTTATAGCGGACATAAGGGGTGTATAATTAGCTTCTTGAATGGAAGACATTGTGCGGGTGATGTTAACAGACCGAGGTATTATAAAACGGTCCAGAGCCAACGAAAAGAAATGCTAGGTTGATCTAAATGAAGAAAATTAAGGGGGAAATATTCACTTTTTTCAAAGTTTAACTTGTATCCTGAAAAAGAGCCAAATTCTTTCAAAATAGCCTGAAGAGCAGGGATTGAAGATGAAGGGGATTGGCTGATATATAATAAAAGATCATCCGCATAAAGGGAAACTTTATTTTCTATACCTTGGCGTACAATACCTCGGACCTCTGGTGATGCTTTAAGAGCCATCGATAACGGCTCCAGAGCTAAAAATAACAAAAGCAGGACTCAATGGACAGCCTGGCGAGTGCCCACAGCTCCAGAGAAAAATAAGGAGAAAATACTGAATTAGTGGAAACTTGGGCCGAGGGTGAAAGTATATAGCAGCTTGACCCAGGAAAATAAAGTTACTACCAAAGCCAAATTTACCTAAAAAACCACAAAAAGGTATTCCCACTCTAAACGGTCAAAAAGCTTTTTTTTTTCCGCATCCAAGGCACAAACTGCTTCTGGGACCTGTAAAGAGTCTGGAAGTGAATACCAAGTTCAAAAATCTGCGAATGTTCGTAAAAAAAATGTGCCGTCCTTGACAAAGACCAGATTGATCCTCTGAAATAATCAATGGAAGAACGGGTTTCTAATAAGCGTTTTAGCCAGCACTTTAGCAAGAATTTTGTGTTCGTGTGCAGAGTAAGCTAATGGGTCCGGTACGAGCCACATAAAGTTGGATCTTTGTCCTTTTTTTCAGTATCAATGAAATTGTTGCCTGAGTAAAGGTTGGAGGGAGACACCCATTGTCTAGTGACTCCATAAACACTTCGAGAAGAAGTGGAGACAATTTTTTTCTTTTGAACTTTTTATAGAATTCAATACCAAACCCATCAGGACCTGGAGACTTCCCGCTATTCATAGAACCAATGGCTTCCAAAATCTCCTTGAGTGTAATAGGATTGTCCAGGGTTACGAACCATGTCAGGATCTATGATAGGAAATTCTAATTTATCTAAAAACAAAGTGCATAATTTCTGGATTAGAATGGTGTTCAGAAGTATAGAGCGAGGCATAGTAATTACAAAAAAAAAAAAAAAAAAAAATCTTATTGATTTCCTTAGGATGAGTTTTTAAATTACCATGAGAGTCCTTAATCTGAGGAATTAACCTGGAAGCAGAAATTCTCCTGAGCTGATGGGCAATAAAACGATTACCTTTGGTCACCATACTCATACAATAGGCCACGTGAGGCGCAACAAAAGAGCATCAGCCCTTTCGGTGGCACAAGTAAATTAAACTCTGCTTGAAGATCTGTGCGTCTTTTCAACAGTTCCGGGGAAGGTTTCCTTGAGATTGTTTTATCAAGTTCAAGTATTGATTCGGAAATCTCATCCATTCGTTTACGTCTGGTTTTATTTATATATGAAGACGTCGAAATTATTTCTCCACGTAGCACAGCTTTGAGTGATTCCCATAATGTTGCCTTTGAAATAGAATCAGACCTATTAGTGTCTAAAAAAGAAATCAACTGAATCTGAAATTTTAACTGTAAAGGGATTCCCTTGAGTAGAAGGAGGGGGTTTCAGACGCCACCGAGGAGGATCTTTATGATATAAGACAAACTTCATATCCATCCGAAGCGGAGCATGGTCAGATATAACTATGGGTAGGTAATCTATATGGGGTAACTGAGTCCAAAAGCTCACTATTAACAAAAAAATAGTCAATTACGAGAGTAGGATCGATGTACTGGGAGTAAAAAAAAGAGAAAGGCTTTAAGTGAGGGATTAGCTATACGCCAGGGGATCTACACAGCCACTGTCCTTCAAAATAAAGACAAAGATCGAGACATTTTTTAGAGACTGAGGTTTGACTTTTACATTAGAACGGTCCAGAGTTGGATCCATGACGCAGTTTAGATCACCCCACAAAAATAAGTTTGTGTGAATCCAGGTTTGGGAGGATAGATAATAGCCCCATTCATAAAGTCTTCATCATCCCAGTTTGGAGCATAAACATTAACTACAGCACTGGCACCTGGAACAGAGTACCTAACAACAATGGACATATCTACCGTTTTTGTCTGAAATTATTTTGGCTGGGATAAACTGAATCTTTTTACTCATTAAAATAGCGACCCCTCTAGCCTGTGTGTTATAGTTAGAGTGAAAAACTTGATTAACCCAAGGCTTCCGCAATCTAGTATGTTCTAACTTAGCTAAGTGAGTTTCTTGTAAAAACACAATGTCTGCGTTTAACATTTTAAGATGGGAGAAGACTTTAACTGTTTTAATCCGGGACTGCAAACCTTTAACATTCCATGAAATTAATTTAAGAACATTTTGCTGGCCAATATCTTTCCTTATCATAGACATACTCCAAATTTGTAATTAGGAAATAATGAAATCGGTCTACTAGAGGGTCTGTAAAAAAAAAAATAAAAAATAAAAATAAAAAAAAAGAAGCAAAAAAGAACATTTAAATAATTAATAAATAAAAACAAATAATAATAATAATTAAAAAAAAAAAAAAAAAATGAAGGAGACCAACCCATAACCCATTTCCAACCTGAAGATAGAGTAACACTTCCAGTGATGGTATGTCTTACCAACTGAACTACTGAGTTCACGCTTAACTCTCGAATCCCCAAGACAACCAGAAAGCCGAAGTAGGAGAAATATAGCAGAACAAACCCGGTCAAAGCAACTATCAAGCTTCCAATATTATACCCTTATTAATAAACCTGGGAGAGAATCCTGAAACATGAAAAAAGAAAAAAACAAAAAAAAAAAACAAACGCAGGTTATGTCCCAGTATTCAGGTATCTCGAACGCTATTTGCATTATTAATGTGAAGTAAGGCAGGTCGCCAGTAATTGCAAATCCCCAGAATTCAATCAATGTTGAAAAAACGTTTAACGTAGAAGAACCATAGTGGCCACAACACAAACAAGAAGCCTCGTCACAGTTACTGGACTCTAGGTCTAGCCCATACCAACTCCTCGAACTGACCATTAAGTTAGGTGCTCGTCACAAAACTTGCGCGCTGCCTCTGGAGACTCGAAGATCCTGGTTGCTCCATTCACTATCACCCGGAGTCTGGCTGGGTACAGGAGTGCGAAGCGAAATCCTTTCTGGAACAAAGTCGCCTTGATTGGACGAAATGCAGCACGTCTTCGAGAGAGCTCTGTGCTGTAGTCAGGAAAGATTCTTATCCTATGACCTTTGAAGATGAGCTCGTCTTTGCTTTTCCTCATGACCCGCTCTCTATCCTGGAAGCTGTGAAAGAGGACTATCATAACCCTAGGTCTGCCTCCAGTCTCTCCGCCTGCGGCGGGTGAGCGGCCAAGCCGGTGGGCTCTCTCGATTATAGGCTGACTTTGAAATAGGTTAGGTCCAAACAGCTCTTTGAACAGCTCTGTTGTAAACCCAATTGGATCATTTAGCTCCAGTCCCTCCGGAATCCCAACGATACGCAAATTCCACCTTCTGGAACAGTTTTCCAGATCATCCAATTTCTCCAGTAGGGAGACACTGGCGTGCTTAAGAGAATGGCACTCCTGTTTGTCATTCTAGTCGGGAATCAAGCGCAGCTAAAGTGGACTCTAGCTCAGTAATGCTGCTCCTGTGTGAGACAAAAGTTCACTCCAGGGAGTCCAGTCGTTTACGAATCGGTTGAAGCGATTCATTCAGAACCCTAATGGTTTTCTCCAAGATAGTTCGTGACCTCAAAACAGACCTTATGGCAGAGGTGGGAGCACAATAGGCCGTCTGCTTCTCGTTAATTTGGCTGTGCCCTGGGGAGCCGGAGTTCAGCACGTTTCGTCTAAGCCGCCATTACAACTGGAAGTCCCGTATGGCATGTTTTAAACACATTTGTAGAAGCTATTGCACATATTTAGGCATAATTCACACAGATACAGTCACACAGTAAGGCAATACATTAAACAGCTTTATTTCTCTCCTTATACCAATGCTAATTTTTTTTAGCATTGGTCGATGGTGCCATTGTCAGTGGACTGACTACTGGGGATGATGAGATCTCCCTCTGGGAGAGAGCTGGCAAATTTGGTGGCTCACACCATAATGGTTCGCTTACATAGACGTAAATGATAAACTGGAGATGGCAAAACTGCTTTTAACCTTAATGTTAAAATGTTAATGTAAGGAGATTTTGTTCCATGTATGTCTATTCATCTCCCATCAAATTTATTTTAAATGAAGTGCTGTATGTGTGGCAATGGTGAATGTCCCATGTGCGTGTCACACCCTGCCCTGTCCTGTTGCTAATGGTAGTAACTGAATTTAGTTTTGAAGAGGGATTGTTGGTTAGCTGTTGGTCAGGGATGGGTGTGCTATGTACATCATGTCACTGGTTTGTTAAGAAGGCTGAGACAAAAGCTAAATTCAGGTTTTTTTTTGTTTAGGCTGATTACTCTGTGTCTCTCCTCAGTGGTTCGTGTCTTCTTCCCCCTCAGCACCTGCAGCTGCTGTACTGTGTCTGACTGAAGGGGGTTTTTGTATGATGGTATTTCACTGTGTGAACACCCAGACTGTGTTTGTGGAGGTTCCTGTGTTATGTTTACTCTGACAGTAATAAACTCCTGAATCTTCAGGCTGGACTTTACTGATGGTCAGAGTGAAGTCAATGTAGTTTCCACTTGTACTGCCACTGAATCTAGAGGAAACTCCAGAAGCTCTAACATCAGTATAGTATATCAGGAGTTTAGGAGCTTCTCCAGGAATCTGATGATACCAGGACATACAGGGCTTTTTTTCTTTTTGATTATTGACACAGTCCATCGCTGGATCATGTTTGCAGGTAATAGTGACAGTGTGATCAGACTGCACTGTCTGGGGTCCAGACTGAGTCAACACAACCTGCCCTAGGGATTCTGTGTAGAATGAGGAGAGAGAATACATTTATAGACTGTCCTAAAGAAAAATTTATGAACATGAAATAAAATAAATATATGATGTTCTGGATAAATACGTTTTGAAATTTCTATTAAAGAATACAGTTATTTTTTGCTTTTTTATGATAATTATCATCACTAAAATGTAATATCTTCTTACCTGAGGTGCAGGTGATGATCATCCAGATGAAGATGGTGAGTAAAGTCATGATGTAGGTTTGATGTGTGATCATGTAGAACAGCTCTCAGTCATGAAGTGTTAAACTGACAGAGCTATAAACTCTACCAGAGCACTGAAGCATGAGCTGCTAATGCAAAGTGTCCTCAGTATGAAAATCAGACCACCCTTAATTATAAAACAGTACACACGATGACTCAGTTGCTCTGTTTGCTTTAGTGCTCCAGTATGGGTCAGCAGATGGAGAAGAACGCACTCCTTATTTGATTTAGGCACACTGGAATTAATGCTACTTGAGAAGTATCTCATTATGATATGAAACTAAAAGCACCACTGTCACCAGAATGATCATACCTGTCCATAAAGATCTAGAGGCAATGAAGCATACGAAATATAAGATAAATGTATTATAGAGCAGGAACGTACAAAACATACCAGGTTATTTGTATGGCATGTTTTAAACACATTTGTAGAAGCTATTGCACATATTTAGGCATAATTCACACAGATACAGTCACACAGTAAGGCAATACATTAAACAGCTTTATTTCTCTCCTTATACCAATGCTAATTTTTTTAGCATTGGTTGATGGTGCCATTGTCAGTGGACTGATTACTGGGGATGATGAGATCTCCCTCTGGGAGAGAGCTGGCAAATTTGGTGGCTCACACCATAATGGTTCGCTTACATAGACGTAAATGATAAACTGGAGATGGCAAAACTGCTTTTAACCTTAATGTTAAAATGTTAATGTAAAGAGATTTTGTTCCATGTATGTCTATTCATCTCCCATCAAATTTATTTTAAATGAAGTGCTGTATGTGTGGCAATGGTGAATGTCCCATGTGAGTGTCACACCCTGCCCTGTCCTGTTCATGTTTGTCTGTCTTATCTGGCTTTCTGTTTCTGCCTTGTCATGTCCATGTGCTGTTTGTTGCTCTGTTCCATGTGCTTCTGTTTGTTTTGGTCTTTTGCCCCTTCTGTCTCCGCCGTCTTCTCAGGGCCCCTCACCTGTTTCTAGCTCCGCCCCTTCCCAAGTGTCTCGTGTTAGCCCTTGTTGTTTTATACTCCATGTTGTGGCCTTTGTTCTTGCTTGGCATTTGTTCCCCTGCTGGTGTCTCGTTTCCATGCCTAATGTTTTGTCTCCTTTCTGTAGGTTTTGTATTCCTTCTGGTCTGTTGTTTCCCTCCTGATCATTTGTCCCCATGTTAGTTATTTTTGTAAGCTGGTTTAATGTTTCTTAGTTTTTTTGCTTCTTTGGTTTTGTTTAGTCAAGAGTTGTTTGGTTTTGTTTCTTATTGTTTGTTTTGTCATTAAAACTTGCATTTGCATCCCATCTCCACGTCCTGTCCACGTGTAACAGTGAGTGCCACTCAATCTTAAAATCTTGCAGATGATTATGCATTAACAGAGACTTTAGTCAGGTCATCACAAAATTCAGCCAGACTAACCCTGTGAATATTCTGTTTACTGTTTACTGACTACTTAAATACAGGTCCACTGTTCTGGAACTGGGAACTGTGGATATGACATGACAAGATAAGTAAACTCTGAGTTTAAGCTTGAGTTTAAAGTTTGATAAAATGCCACAATATTCCTCATGTTATAGTGATTTATCTGCTAAAATACAAATTAGTGCCTGCGTTTTCTCATCTTTTGGAATGGACTTCCTGTGGAATACTGCCACTGGGTTGAAACACAGCTAAGCACCTCTCCCAGCCTGATTCTGACAGGATGGGTTTTTTTAATTAGTTGTTTTTAGCTGTACATGTCTGATTATCTGATTATTGTCTTAGGACCGCAAGAGCCAAGTTTCCCGGATCGTCAGAGAGGCTAAGCTCGCATACTCAAAGAAAATCCATGACCATTTTCAAAAACTGCTGACAAATGGTGCATGTGGCTGGGCATCAAGCCATTGCTAACTACAAGATACCTGCACCTGTATGTGACAGTGATGGCAGTTCAGCATTCAACACCATCATCCCTCCACAGCTGATTGGTAAACTGAGCCTACTGGGACTGAACACCTCCCTCAGTAACTGGGTCCTGGATTTCCTGACTGAGAGACCTCAGTTAGTCAGGAGAAGTAATAACATCTCCAGCACCACCATACTGAGCACCGGCACCCCTCAGCGTTGTGTACTTAGTCCTCTGTTGTTTACTCTACTGCTCAAACCACATCATGAGGTTTGCTGATGACACAACTGTGGTGGGTCTGATCAGCTTGAATGATGAGTCAGCGTACAGAGAGGAGGTGCAGCGGCTAATGGACTGGTGCAGAACCAACAACCTCTCTCTAAATGTCGACAAAACTAAGGTGATGGTTGAAGAGTGCGAGGTGACCACCCTCCATTAAACATCTCTGACTCTGCTTTGGAAATCAGGAGCACCAGCCTCTACTTCCTGCAGAGACTGAAGAAGGCTCATTTCCCCCTCCCATTCTCACCATGTTCAACAGTGGGACTGTGAAAAGCTTCCTGAGCAGCTGCATCATTGTCTGGTTTGGGAATTGCACCGTCTCTGACTGCAAGACCCTACAGTATATACCTCGTGTCTGAAATGAGTGCTGTGCAAACTTGTTAGCACACTGTATCTGCACATTTGTACTTTGTACTCTTTTGTTCCATGTTGCACCGTCAGTCAGAGGATTTTCTGAAACACACGGAGAAACTACACACCCAGCATCTGCACTGGTTGTTTAAATGGGGGATTTAAATGCTGGATTGGGAAGGTGTTTAAGCTGGATTACTTTGATGGACTAACACTAAGCTGCTGAGCACTCTGACATGTGAATCACATCACTTTGGGTGGTTTAGGAGCTGGATTAGTGACAGAAGGAAGGCTGTAGCTGTATTATCTGGTCAGGGAGATAAGTGGAGTGTTGTGATGTGTGAATCGTGTGGCTATTTTAAACCTTTGTGTATATTAAAGCGAAACGCAGCTTGCTAATGGTAGTAACTGAATTTAGTTTTGAAGATGGATTGTTGGTTAGCTGTTGGTCAGGGATGGGTGAAACAAGTGGTGCTATGTACATCATGTCACTGGTTTGTTAAGAAGGCTGAGACAAAAGCTAAATTCAGGTTTTTGTTTTGTTTTGGCTGATTACTCTGTGTCTCTCCTCAGTGGTTCATGTTATCTTCCCCCCCAGCACCTGCAGCTGCTGTACTGTGTCAGACTGAAGGAGGTTTTTGTATGATGATATTTCACTGTGTGAACACCCAGACTAAGTTTGTGGAGGTTCCTGTGTTGTGTTGACTCTGACAGTAATAAACTCCTGAATCTTCAGGCTGGACTTTACTGATGGTCAGAGTGAAGTCAATCTTGTTTCCACTTGTACTGCCACTGAATCTAGAGGAAACTCCAGAAGCTCTAACATCAGTATAGTATATCAGGAGTTTAGGAGCTTCTCCAGGAATCTGATGATACCAGGACATACAGTACTGTGTTGTATTTTTTTTGACACAGCTAACCGCTGGATCATTTTTGCAGGTAATAGTGACAGTGTGATCAGACTGTACTGTCTGATCTCCAGACTGAGTCACCACAACCTGCCCTAAAGAGTCTTGGAAAAAAAGAGAGAGAGAGAGAGAGCATTAATACATATGAAAGAAGATGCTCACTATTATATAATTTAAAGTCTCTTTTTATTATCTATAAGTTGCCACTGACATGTAATGTGCTCTTACCTGAGGTGCAGGTGATGATCATCCAGATGAAGATGGTGATTAAAGTCATGATGTAGGTTTGATGTGTGATCAGGTAGAACAGCTCTCAGTCATGAAGTGTTAAACTGACAGAGCTATAAACTCTACCAGAGCACTGAAGCATGAGCTGCTAATGCAAAGTGTCCTCAGTATGGAAATCAGACCACCCTTAAATTATAAAATAATACACATGATGACTTTAGAGCTCCAGTACAGATCAGACACTAATACCACAGCTTTTACCATGCTATACTGCAGTAGGATAAAAAAGACCTCATAATCTGATTTAGGCATACTGGAATGAATGCAGCTTACGTATTAACTTATTATTATTTGAAGCTAAAAACACCACCAGAATTATCATGCTTGTCCAAAGACACTTGGATATAATAAAGAAACTGGAGTTCTACAGGGTGCGTTAGTGTTGAAGTGAACACTTCTGAAGAGGTCTGTTTTCATGTATGCTAACACTGTGGCAGATATTGTGTGCCACTGCACGGTACAAACTTGTAAGAGCATTTATAGAAACTGCCTGCTACTTTCACACAGCTGCAATTAAAAGTCCTACAGTTTGAGTGTAGAAGAGAAGTTAGGTGTGTTGATTTGACTTGCATCATCTTAGTCAGTGACTTCACTCGTATTGTCGCTTGTAAATTGCTGCACTAGATGCAGGTCCTAAACATGGAAATATTGCAGTCAAAGCAGGATCAAGAAAGTTTCACGGTTTGTGCTTGTAAGTTTTTCATGAGAAACTTAGCGAAGCTCCCATTGGGTCTGCTGGATTTAGAGTCAAGAGACATAGAGTCAAAAGATTCTGCAAAGGCCCAGAGATGAAGACCAGAGGAGCAACTTTCACAGTTATGGAGCAGTCATATTCCTCATGAATATTGCTTTTTAAGTGTGGTTGCACCACAAGCTTTAAATATCTGTTAGTACTCGACTGTTCACAGTCAGGTTCACTCTTTAAATCATCTGGCACTCTGCTGCCATTTGTGAAGGCTAGCACAATGTGTTAGTCTATAGTAATCTATACATATATATCCACAAAGTTTAGTTATTTGAAGGCACTGACTGATTTGTATATTTTATGATAGAACTTGATAAAATAATTGCTAGTTAAAGTAGCAAACAAATGCTGATAAAGCATCTGCTGTTTTTAAATTATTTATGTAATGTAATGTAAAAAGCTGTGTATAGAGAGTAAGATCTCAAACTCCTCACATGACTGTTGCCTTATGTCATGCTTCCAGGTCTTCCTAGCTCAACTTCCCAGAGTGCATCACTTGATGACGTCACTACCACATGTCCCCAGTCTTCCAATCACTTCCGCTCTAGGTCACCAGAATTCTAAACACAGCCGTTCCCCATTACATATTTGTATTCAATTTTGTTTTTAATCTCATCTTGAATGGTTTTGAAAGACATTCAGTCTTTTGGGAATCAAAGTTTATAGATAATGGTGATGTGTTTAAACTTTCACTGTTATGCCCCTTGGAAATAAGAAACATGCTGTACCTTACACATCATTACTTCACATGTGTGGTAATATGTCAGACAGAATGTCCATATGGAACCAGATTTATTTCAAATTCATTTCATATCAGTGCTTTTTTTGTATGACTGTGGAGTCTGTAGGAGTGCCTACATCTACATCTCCGAGGCCTTCACTAAGAAGGTTGTAGAAGCCTATCTACATGTCTGGGAGGTGTTTTAAGGATATTTATACAATTTTAGAAAGCAAGCATTCAAATGCCCAGAAATACATCACACACATGTCTAGGCTGAATAGCTGTATTATCTGGTCAGTGAGATAAGGGGAGTGGTGTGAATCATGTTGCTATTTCAAACTTCTTGCGTATATTATAAAGGTTTAAAGCAGGTACCTAATGGTAGTAATTACATTTAGGGAAGTTTTGTTCTATCTTACCTAGCATAGAAGTTCAGAAGTTACTGTAGGGTTTGTATTAGAGGTGTCCAATTTGTGTTGGTGTTTTTGTGGTTGATTGATTCAAATGACAATGTTGTGACCCATATTTTTCCCTTAAAATGATACATTCTCTCAGTTTAAACTTTTGATCTGTGATTTGTGTTCTATTCTGAATAAAATATTAGATGTTGGCACCTCCACATCATTGCATTCAGTTTTTATTCACAATTTGTTTAGTGTCCCAACTTTTTTGGAATCCGGTTTGTATTATGATAAATCGTCCACCAGAATCTGTGCTTGTTGTGTTATGTACAAACTGATTTATTTTTATTCTTATTTATTAAAATAGCCACTCCTCTCTGTCTAGAATTGTAATTGGCAGTATATATGTAGTTGAATTCCTTAGCGTCTATTGGATGGGTTTCCTGCAGGAGGTATATGTCTGCTTTTAATCTACTGAGATGGTGGAGTACTTTGTTTTTTTTGTCTTGAGAGCCAATAACGCGTATGTTCCATGTTATAAGTTTTAGTTGTGAAATATTGAAGTGCTGGATGTTGTTGGTTGTATGCTTTAGATTTTTTTTTTGTCAGGTTGTGCGTGTGCGTGTTGAGTGTGTTGTGTAGGTATGTAGTTGGGTGAATGGTTCTGAAGATGTGCTGGTGTATGTATATAAATCGTAATGTATATCATGTTGTGTATCTCATTATTGTTGTTGGTTTTTTGCTGTGTTTGTGTGCATGTGGCTGAATGTGCGTTTCTGAACAAAGGGTCGATTCCTATTCCTGTATTTACACATAGATGGACAAGAAGATAAGAAAACAGAAAGAAAAAAGAGGAGAGAGATATTGTATAATTATGACACATGTAGAAGCACTGAGATATCTGTGCACTTGTTTAGTCATTGTAGAATATAGCCCAGAACTTGTATATTAATGCATGAATGTGAGAGTAGAAGCTTCTCTTATTCCTCTGTGTATGCGTGAGTGTGTGTGTGTGTGTCTGTATGTGTGTGTGTGTGTGTGTGTGAGAGAGAGAGAGAGAGAGGGAGAGAGAGAGAGAGAGAACAGCTATTTGGAAACGTCAGAGATTATTGTTTTTGGATACTAGAAAAGGGATGAGAGGGTAGGATATAATTGATTGATGAGAGAGAGAGAGAGAGAGAGAGAGATCGATTGATTTAGTATAACCAGGGAGTGTTGTTTTTATCCTGGTATAACTGGCAGTTAACATATAACTTATCTACAGAGATGAGATGACCGCTCATTTCCCTTGTTTTATTAGGTCCTTTCTGATAACGAGGAGCTTACTCCTGTCTGTCTAAGATCTCGCGAGGGAACTGATCATTTAACCCAAACAACGTTCCTCTGAGTTCCTTTCCTCAGCTCATGATGTATACCTTGTCTTTAAAATGTTCAACTCAAGCTGTCGATATAATCTTCAAGTGTATCCAGTTTTGTGGATCGTGTATAGTCCAGAGAAGGAACAGATAGAGCTTCGGCTTTTAGCAGCGGATATCTGCCATCTTTTTTCTCGCACAGTCGCGCGGGGGGTGGGGGGTCATCCTTGTGTGCCTCTGGCCTCCCTTCAATTTGTTTTAAAGATGCATAGCTGGCTTGTTGTTAGTCAGGGATGGGTGAAATCACTTTGGTCAGTGGGATGTTCTGATGTGTGAATCATGTCACTGGTTTGTTAAGAAGGCCGAAAACAGAGAGCTAAACAGGCTTTTCTGGGTCACTAATTAGAGATTACTCACTAATGCTGACATGACAGCTCAAACCATTCTATAGCTGGGCACATTGCTACAGCTTCTAGGAGTTAAGTCTATGCCATAGCTCCACAGAAACAAATATGTGCGTCTGTACGGAGTCTGTACGGAGAGAGAGAGAGAGAGAGAGGGAGAGAGAGAGAGAGAGAGAGAGAGAGAGAGAACATTAATACATAATAAAGAAGATGCCCTGTCCTTTATAAATGAAATATTCTTTTATTTGTCCCTATTTTTATTTTTATTTTAATCACCACGGATAACAGTATGTTCTTACCTGAGGTGCAGGTGATGATCATCCAGATGAAGATGGTGAGTAAAGTCATGATGTAGGTTTGATGTGTGTTCATGTAGAACAGCTCTCAGTCATGAAGTGTTAAACTGACAGAGCTATAAACTCTACCAGAGCACTGAAGCATGAGCTGCTAATGCAAAGTGTCCTCAGCATGAAAATCATCTTCCTGAAAACAAAACAGAGAAGTCAAATTATAATTATAAATTATAAACAGTACCCATGATTACTCAGCACCATACCAGCTTTTACCACTTTATACTGCAGCAGGATCAAAAAGAATGACCTCATAATCTGATTTAGGCATACTGGAATTAATGCAGTTTATGAATTATGTCATTATTAAATGAAGCTAAAAACACCACTGTCATAAAAATTATCATACTTGTATAAAGACACTCTGTAATGAAGAAACTCAAAGTCCTACTGTCATAACCCAGTGCCAGATTTTACGTGCCACTGCATGGTGCAAAATTTATAGAAACTGCCTCCTACTTTCACGCAGGTGCAATTAAAAGTGACTTCACTCGTATTGTTGCTTGTAAATTGCTGCACTAGATGCAGGCCCTTAACATGGAAATGTTGCAGTCAAAGCGAGACCAAGAAAGATTCACTGTTTGTGAGTTTTTCATGAGAAACTAAATGGAGCTCCCATCAGGTCTGCTGGACCCTAGGGTCAAAAGATTCTGCAAAGGTCCAAAGATGAAGACCAGAGGAGCAACTTTCACAGTTATGGAGCAGTCATATTCCTTAGGAAAATTGCTTTTAAAGTGTGGTTGCACCAATCACGCACCGTTCACTACAGGGACAAATCAAGTTTTCAGTCCATTATAGGAATAGCCTCCTTTAACTCCTCTCACTCTCTGTAGTGTGCCTGCACCTCAAGCATGAAATATCTCTCAGTAATCGACTGTTCACAGTCAGGTTCACTTTTTGAATCATTTGGCACTCTGCTGCCATTTGTGAAGGCTAGCACAAGGTGTTAGTCTATAGTAATCTATACATATACACTGCTCAAAAAAATAAAGGGAACACTTTTTAATCAGAGTATAGCATCAACTCAGTTCAACTTCAGGGATATTGATCTGGTCAGTTAAGTAGTAGGGAGGGCCGTTAATCAGTTTCAGCTGTTTTGGTGTTAATGACATTAACTACAGGTGCAGTAGAGGAGCAACAATGAGACACTCCCCAAAACAGGAATGGTTTAAAAGGATGAGGTCATTGACATTTTGTCCCCCCTCATCTTTTCCCACTGATTTTTCACTAGTTTTGCAGTTGACTTCGGTCAGCGTCACTACTAGTACCATGGTGCTGTACCTGGACCCTACAGAGGTTGCACAGGTAGTCCAACTACTGAAGGATGGCACATCAATATGTCCCATTGCCACAAGGTTTTCTGTCTCTCCCAGCACAGTCTTAATATTACAGTGGAGATTCCAGGAGACAGGCAGTTACTCTAGGAGAGCTGGGCAAGGCTGTAGAAGGTCCTTAACCCCTCAGCAGGACCGGTATCTGCTCCTTTGTGCAAGGAAGAACAAGATGAGCACTGCCAGAGCCCTACTGCTGTGAATGTGTCTGACCAAACAATCAGAAACAGGCCTCATGAGGGCGACCTGAGGGCCTGACGTCCTGTAGTGGGCCCTGTGCTCACTGGCCAGCACCGTAGAGCTCGCTTGGCATTTGCCAGAGAACACCAGAATTGGCAGATCCGCCACAGGCGCCTTGTGCTTTTCACAGATGAGAGCAGGTTTTACCTGAGCACATGTGACAGACGTGACAGGCTCTGGAGACGCCATGGAGAATGTTATGATGCCTGCAACATCATTCAGCATGACTGATTTGGTGGTCGGTCAGTGATGGTCTAGGGAGGCATATTCCTGGAAGGACGCACAGACCTCTACAGGCTAGACAACGGCACCCTGACTGCTATTAGGTATCAGGAAGAAATCCTTGGACCCGTTGTCAGACCCTACATTAGTGCAGTGGGTCCTGGGTTCCTCCTGGTGCACAGCAATGCCTGGCCTCTTGTGGCGAGAGTATGCAGGCAGTTCTTTTAGAATGAAGGAATTGATACCATTGACTGGCCCACCGGCTCGCCTGACCTAAATCTAATAGAACACCTCTGGGACATTGTTTCAGTCCATCTGACGCCACCAGGTTGCACTTCAGAGCTCAGTGATGCCCTGGTCCAGATCTGGGAGGAGATCCCCCAAGACACCATCCGTCGTCTCATTAGGAGCATGTGGAGGCCATACAAACTACTGAGTACCATTTTGAGTTGCTGCAGTGGAATTTGGGTTAAATGGACGAGCCTGCTGCATCATTTTCCACTTTGATTTTCAGGGTGTCTTTGAATTCAACCCTCTGTAGGGTGATCATTTTTATTTCCATCAAACGATGTGGCATCCTTTCATTCCTAACACATTACCCAGTCTATATGAGGAAAGATATTCTGCATGATTTTTTACCCATTGAGATCTGATGTGTTTTAAAGTGTTCCCTTTATTTTTTGAGCAGTGTACATCCACAAAGTTTTGTTATTTGAAGGCACTGACTGATTTGTATATTTTATGAAAGAATTTGATAAAATTAATGATTTAAAAAAATTATGTGGTTTTTCAAATTTTTTAAATGATGCAATGTTCGGACCTCTGTATAGAGAGCAAGACAGTGCCCGCTGTGGCAGATCATCTCTGCAGGCATCCTCACATGACTGTTGCTTTTTATCTTTAATTTTAGTCTTAGAAGTAATTCTTTATGTATAAAAAGGGGCACTATTATAACATGCAATAGAAAGGTGCTTCTGGACAAAGAGATGTTAAGCCTCTTGGGTTTGGACTGCCTTTCACACCTGGACGCATATCAGCAAGAAGTTTTAGTGCCCTAAGCCAGAAGCGAGGCTACAGAGGTGGGCTACAAGGTAAACTAAAAGCTAGACAGAACCGACCAGCCCATCTCACGGTACTGTGCTAAATTAAAAATTCATTCATTTATTCAAATAAACACTGAACAAAACAGTATCCTCTTACTATGCTCCTTAGTTAGCTTGTTAACTTTTTATCTTAGCTAGCTAATTGTGTGAGCTTAACATCTTTCTGCTACTGTTCCTCTTTATATAATTAACACATGAATATTGCAAAAAACGGTGTTACACTCTGTAGAGCACAGATCGCTGTGTTAGCCAGCACAGTATTTGCAATTAAACTCTCAATGCTAATGTTAGCTTTTTTAATGAAATGTCTGTTCCACATAAAATTTTACAGCAGTTACATGCTAACACCCAAACAGATATCTGAATGTAAGTCTTTTAAGTTGGAATGAGAAATAAAAATAGTTTATTCAGCTCACAGCGGCCCAAAACATTATGGCCAACCGAATTTCTCCCAACTCTCCTTACCCATGCCGGTATTGGTGGACAGAAATCCAGCTAGTTAATTGTCGCACTAACAAACAAAAGTAAATAAGACAAACAGAAACAATGCATCTGCCAAAACTAGCTCATACTTTTCCTGTTAGCTGGCAGCTAATGGCTGCTTGTACTGGGAAGACCCAAATAAACATAAGCATGCTCGCTTTATCTTGTAAAATAAATCAAACAAAGCTCACACAGTTAGCTAGCTATAATACACATTGCAGAGTAAAAAAACTACTGAGAAAAATTAACTAGCCTAGCTAGCTAATCATACAGAAATTTATTTTTCAAAAGATCATAAAAATATACATGACATAAACGTTATTTACTAACTTTGTGGCAATGCAAAAATTCTTAACTGGGACCATTCATTCTTAGTGGGACCATTCTGTTAGAAATCCAGGCCTCAGGAGACTGGAGCGTTAGCGTTCTCTTGAGCTTTAGTGAATATCAGTGGAAAAACTTTTAGATGTAAAGCACTGGGATCTCTTATGTTCATTAGTACGCTAATTGACTATTCTGCCAATGACCATTTCAAAATCGAGTCAAACCACTGAGACATTTCAGTCCCACCCTTAACCAAAGTGCTGTTTCTGTAGTTAAGAGAGGTTTAGAAGAGGTTTCCAAGAGTCTTTATCACATTTCTGAGCATTTTGGCCTTTGGAAGTCATGGTAAGTAAACACACATAGTTTTCTCTTACAAAACAAAACAAAACAAAACAAACAAGTTAAACTTCCTCAAAGGAACAACAGTGAGAAAACTCTAGGTTTCTGTCAGTGGCAACAAACAGACTTGCCTCAGTACAGAGGAAATACAGTCACAAAACACTAACAAACAGCCTCGTTCTAAAACCAGGATTTAGGGATGGTGTTTTACTCACCAGATAAACTTTAGTATTTTTGCTCAATTCCCTCAGATGACTGCTGTGGATATTTTGCCTGTTATAAAACAATTTCATTCACACTAACTGGGCTCTCAAAGCCAGATAAGTGCTGTATCGGTGTGATCACCCTTTTGTTAATTTATTGCGCCTCAGTTGTAGGAAAAATATATTTTTCCAGAAGGTTAGATACATAGATCACGTTAACTCCAGAGGGAATGTCACACATTAAAGCAGCACACAAGTAGTAAACATAACAAAACACAGGAGCAGATGAAAATAAAAACCTTTCTTTACATACAGGTATATAAATAAGAGAGAATAATGTAATGCAGATAATGCAGTAAGTACTATAAATCTTATGCAGTGGCGTAACCTTTTTCTGGGAATTTTGGTAAGAAATGCACCCCAAAGGTGATTTTCTGCTTTCATGCTTCAGGGCCTGGTCTTGAATAAGTAACTATGATATAATGAGACAGATGGGATGTCCTTTGCAGAGTTTCTACACCTTTTCCAAGGTCAAATTCAAGTACTTTTGTGGTCTATTTTGATTTTTTTCCCATCACTTTACACTATACACACAATGTACCAACATACTTTATTTTGAATATGTGTTTTGCCCTCTACATCTAAATACATCTAAAAACCTTTTTAAAATACTGTTTCAATATGAACAACGTCTGGTGTTTGATGGGTACAAAGGTGGTGGTGTTTGATTTCAAAATCTACTGTACATAATATTATGAGATTCAGAGAATCTGGAGAAATCTCTTTATTGTAAGTGACAAGGCTGAAAACCAATGCTGGATGACTGTGATCTTCAGGCTCTCGGGCAGCCCTGCATTGAACATGATTCTGTAGTGGAAATCAATTCATGGGCTCAGGAACACTTCCAAAAACAATCATCTGTGAACACAGTTCATCACTGCTGATCCAGAAATGCCACCATCTTCTTTGGACCTAACCTTATTTTATAAGATACAATAATAACATGTTATGGTCAATTAAATAGTATTTCATTAAAACTATTTCCCCAAAATGTGAACACATTTTTACCTTGGAATGTAAAGACAGTTTATTCTAAGCATTTCTATGTGTCCATTCGTCATGAAATTTAAATACAAAGTAAAGGACAGCTTTATATTCATTGTTTAATTGATCAGACACATGATTAAACCAACGTACATGTCTTACTGTGCCAAGCTGTGATCTAGAGCTGGACGGTCCTTCGTCTGTTTTGGAATGACCAGTCACATTCTGTTAAAGGATGGTCACAAACATTTGTTTCATGGCACATCAAATAAAATGTATGTTATGCTTTATATTAAACATATATCTCTGTAAATGTCCCAGTATTATCCTGCTTTAAGGCTGCAGAGATGTCTTCTGTGAGCTACTGAATAAACCCATCATGCATAATAGCACTAGAACACTGAAAACTGTAAATGTTTTACCCAATGTGTATCTGTCGCTCTGCAGCATATCCTAGTGCTCATTGGGTGGACGGCAAGAGACACCCTGGACATGTCACAAGTCCATCACAGTGTAGACACAAAGCCACACACAGAGGCACATATCCGCAAACCTAGGGAGCAATTGTCAGAGTTCCAGAACTAGCATGTGCAGGTGCGGTTTAAATGAGAGATTTACAGTAAGATTATAACAGTGTTTTTTTCTCATGCTCGACTACAGGCAGAATCATGACTGAACATGGATGAAATCGATCTGGATTTGGGCAGTAAGAGCCACTGATGTATGAATCGCATCACTTTTTGACCCTTTAGTTTACAGACGAATGGTAAATCAGAGAGCTAATAGCAGGTTTTGCCTGGTTTTAAAACTAGATTACTCTCTGAGGCATGGTCATATCTGTATTATCTAGACAATACAAGATTAGAGTCTAACAAGTGTTTTGATATGGGAATCATGTTACTGTTTTAACCCTTTATTTATAATATGAAGGTTCAAAGCAGAGAGCTAGTATATCCAGTGGGAGCTGGATTTTGGGGTATTTGAAGCTGAATTACAGACTGGTGGGTTAAATCACTCTGGTCAGTAAGATGAGGGTCTGGTGAGCATTCTGATGTGTGAGTCATGTTAGTGTTTTGTGATGAAAGCTGAAATAAGTCAACATAATGGCTCCACAATTTACAGAAGTGTGTTTGTGCTCAGTGTAAATTCCGCCCCCAAACCGCGCCCCGCCCCCAACCCCCACCCAGAACCTGCAGCTGCAGCACTTCACTCTCTGTGGAGTCTGACTGAAGGAGGTTTTTGTATGATGACTTTTCACTGTGTGAACACTGAATATGTGCTGTTCAGATAGTGTTTACTCTGACAGTAATAAACTCCTGAATCTTCAGGCTGGACTTTACTGATGGTCAGAGTGAAGTCAATCTTGTTTCCGCTTGTACTGCCACTGAATCTAGAGGAAACTCCAGAAGCTCTCTCATCAGTATTATATATCAGGAGTTTAGGAGCTTCTCCAGGAATCTGATGATACCAGGACATACAGCGCTTTTTGGTTTTTGTGTTCTCACATCTCATCGCTGGATCATGTTTGCAGGTAATAGTGACAGTGTGGTCAGTCTGCACTGTCTGATCTCCAGACTGAGTCAACACCACCTGCCCTAACGAGTCTGTGTAGAAAGAGGAGGGGAGAGAAAACATTTATAGACTGAAAAATAAAGAAAAATAATAAAAATATAAAATAAAATAATTAATAATAAAAATATAATAATAATATTGTGTAAAGTTTTGAAGCTTCCCCAGGAACAAAAAATCTAAATCTACTTCATTAATTAATTGGTTGTTCATGTTAATGATAACACTGAAATGTGTTCTTACCTGAGGTCCAGGTGATGAGCATCCAGATGAAGATGGTGAGTAAAGTCATGATGTGGGTTTGATGGGTGATCATGTAGAACAGCTCTCAGTCATGAAGTGTTAAACTGACAGAGCTATAAACTCTACCAGAGCACTGAAGCATGAACGGCATATGCAAAGTGTCTTCAATATGAAAATGATCTTCCTGAATGTGAACAAAACAGAGAAGTCAAACTCAGGATAACCGATCAGACCACCCTTAAATTATAAAACACATGATGACTCAGTTTGCAGTTTGCTTTAGTGCTGCAGTACAGATCAGAAATCTAATATAACAACTTCCACCACATCATGAGATCATTCTCCTCTTTATCCTACTGCAGCATAAGCTGCTGTGAGCATACTGGAGTGTGTGCAACTTGTGAAATTTCTTATTGAAATATGAAAGCAGAACACACAGCTGCCACCAGAGTTATACTTACAGGTGTTACAAAAACATCCAGAAGCAATGAAGAGACTGAAAGTCCCACAGGGTGAGTCAGGGTTGGAGTGAACACAGGAAGCCTTTAAAGCAGGTCTGTTTTCACAATGCTAACCCTGTGCCAGATATTTTGTGCTACTTTATGGTGTTTATAGAAACTGCTTACTACTTTAATGTAGGTGTAATTATTAGTCCTACAGTGAAGCAAAGAGCAATTCATGAAAAAGAAAATGTTGCAGTCAAAGCAAGACCAAGAAAGGTTCACTGTTTGTGCTTGGGATGCCAGGTTTTCATAAGTAACTGAGTGGAGCTCCCATCACTTCCATAGACTTGTGCAGATGAAGAGAACTGGAGGAATATTTGTCAGTACCTGACTAGTCACAGTGAAGTTCATATATCACTCTTCACATGTCCCCTACTTCTGATTTCACGCTTTCCCTTAACCCAGATTTAGGCCTGCTTTTTGAATCATGTGGCACACTGGAGTCATTTGTGTTGTTTCAGAGAGCTTCAACAACAACCAGTATGACACAAGGATAGAATGTAAACAAGATGGTAGTCTTTAGAGAATTATACATGTTATCCTGACCAAAAGATGAGGTTTTGTCATTTGAAGGGACTGATTGCTGAATTTAACTTCATGATTAGATTAATTGTTGAACAAATTTGAGTTTTTGTTGTTATTTTTAAATCTCTCTAAATCTCAGTTCAGAGCTGAATATTAAACTTGCTCTGTAGCCACAAACTGATGCATATCTGTGGAGTCCAGCTGTCTCTTGATGCTGTGGTGTGCTGGGGAGGAAACATTAAGAAGAGTCAGTTGGGTCAGAACTGGACTCTGCGGTGAAGGTGGCAGAAATAAATAACACTGCACAAACTGCTGTCCAATATGGATGATGATGGGCACCTACTGCACACCATCATCATGGACAAAAGGAGCAAGTTTAGTGGCAGGCTGCTGTCACAGAGCTGCTCCACAGATAGACTCAGGTGATCATTCGTCTTCAACTCCTCCCAGTGGAAGCAGAGAGGGAAGAGGGCCGAAGAGGACTGAATCTCATGTTAATTAGAGGTTTATTTATCTGCACTATCACACAGTATATACCGTACATCTAAACTCCTGGACACTCTCAGACACTTTACCTAAAGACCAATATATGCTCATGTTTCTTATGCTAATTCAGTCATTAGCTGCTGGTATCTGCGCCCCTTGCACATTTATGCGCATTCATGGACATACATTTATTGCTATTGCCTTATTATATCTGCAAGGTTTACATATTTTTCTACAGGTCTACAGTCACCCACAGTGAACTGTACTATGTGTAGTATTTATATATTTATAGTTAATAATACTTCTGAGTCGGTATCTATCTATCAGGACAAGCTTGGCTTCAGGTTTAAGTTCCTGGTGAATCTGAGAAATCCTGCTTTGTGAAATTAGTCAATAAAGCCATTGTCATTTTAAATCTATTACAGGGCAGACACAGACAGACACACTCACACACAGCATGGCTTTGAAGAAACCGGAGCACCTGGAGTAAACATGTTGATTGTTTACTATAAATGTTGAAATATTTGTGAGCTGTTGCACTCGGTTCTGCTTTATGAACATAAAGTCTGCTAAAGGGAAGTGAAAGAGTCTCAGAATGACTGATAGAACGGAATATCACTATTTCAGATAACAGACACTTTTGACTTTCATATCTCTCTCTCTCTCTCTCTCTCTGTGTTTGTGCGCATGCAGTTGACACTCAGCCCTACGCTCCTAGTTCAGTTTGAGGGCTATTCTGGGTCGACATTCCCCTCAGTTTGGATGCTGAGCTGGATGGTAGATGGTTGAAACTGGATGTCAGGTGTGAGTGGGGAAGGGAAACAGCCTCTACAGCTGGAGCAGCACCCTGAGGCTCAATGAGTAGCAGTGGAGGAAAGCACAATGACGCAAAATGCTGAGTGCTGTATTATCAGAGAGACAATTACTACACATGTAGCTGAACTAACAGCAGCCCGATGTTCACCTGGAAAAAAGTCAAACAGGTGCTGGAAAAACCCACAGGTGAATATTAGCTGGTATTTTACAATTTGTCTTTATTAAATACTGTAACCAATTACCAATAAAGAAATGTATTTCTTATGCTAAAATCCCAAAATCATAAAATATATTTTTTTACAACTATAAATAACATTCTCATTGATTCAACATAGTTTTGCAGTTCTGCTGCACTCTTTTTCCAAAACTCTGCCCACAGCTCTGAGCACACTAGTTCTCATTGGGAAAACAACGATCTCATTTTCCTAATCACTGGCATTACCAATCAAAACTCACTATGTCGATTAACTAATCATCCCACTGTGAAAACATAATACATCATAATGATCTACTCACTTCTCCTAATGCCCCGGGGCCTATAAACTCACACACTGATTGAGCTTTGACACAGATTACAGATGAAGCAAATATATTTGCAATTCAGTTTGATAGGAACAAGAAATGTGATATGTGTTGGTACAACTATAAATACTTTTGGTAAAGTGGCTATTCTATTCTATTTTGTGTGCTGTGTTTTGCAGCACACAATGTAACTTTGTGTGTGTGTGTGTGTGTGTGTGTGTGTGTGTGTGTGGTATTCTGTGTTGATTATTTGGTTTTGAGGAGTGTGTGCAGGTTTGATTTGGAGATTTGAGGGTTTGTTGGTGTACTGTTTGGAGAACAGTTTGTATGGTTTGAGTTTTTGAGATGTACATTATGTGTAAGGTCTGGATAAATGTGTATAATCAATGAGGGAAAAAATGTAACAGAAGATGGAGGGGGGGCGCACTGACCTGGAGCATCCTTTTTAAGGTTGAATCAAGTTGCTGCTGAAAGTGTAAATGGTGCCAGTGTTTATGCTCTAACTGGTGGAAGAGTACAGAGTTATCAGTGTCTCTCAAAACATGTTGGTGCCAGTTACTGGTAACTGTGAAAAATGTTTGAATTCTGTGTAGTCAATAAATTACACACTATGTAGCAAGTATATGTTGGCCCACTAGCTCAGAATCAGAATAATTCAAAGTCATAAAAGTAGCAATACAAGTGTCTGTAGCAGTAAATAAATATTACTTTACTATTAGACAGCATAAACCACCTTGGCATAGATTATACAAGTTGGAAAAAAAAAATCTCCCTCAGCTGTACGTTGCAGTGAGATCTATTATGTATATCATTTTGGCATTTATTATAGACACCTAATACCCAGTTGTTGAAGACATTGTCATTCGGTAAGAAACCACAATCTTTGGTAAACATTGGTTTGATCAGTCAGAATAACTTTATCTTGACTTCCAGCGACCTTTCCTTTTAAAGGGGATCAAAACCATATTTTTTACGGGTAGCCTGGACTGGTGACCGAATGATGACCTAAGTTCTGCATGTGGATGATTCTCTGCATATACAGGATGAAAACTCACAAAAGACTGATGTTAGACTGTTAATCGACCAAGCTGAACTCATACATCTCTGTATGTGTAGATAACCTCCAGTCAGTGCTGAAGCTCCAGCCTCCTGAACTCTGAATTTCTAACAGAGATAACGGATTCATGTCTACACTGCTCTCTTGGTGTGTACCACCCTCTAGTGGTGAATATGTTGATCAAAGACTTATGGTGATCAAATCACATTTTATTTACTCTGTAGATCTCTGTAGACGGAGCCTTTATCAGGAACTTCTGCAGTGTGAATATAAAGCTTTCTCAGCTTTACTCTCTAGCTAGATGTGATGTAACACTCTAGAACCCTGTATGCCTAAGCTAGTCAGATAAGGTTCTTTGGCATGGTTTTCATTCTGGCAATTTAATAGTACTGCCTGCTTTGATACTTTGATTCTTTTACATTTTTAATAATTATATTATTTTATAATAATTATAATATAATTTTAATGATTTTAAAATATACAAGGTTGTAGCAGCTATGAGACCTAGTACCTTTTCAAAGCACAATTTACAAAAGTGACCTAATCTCCACTGAAAAGGGATAATAATCTATTACCCCGGTGACTTGAGAAGTACCACCCTAGTGACAGTGTGGCATCTTTTTGAATATCAGTGTCGGTTAGGATAAGATTTGATTCCAAGTATATTTCAACCCCGTTCTATCATATCGCTGATGAGAAATCAAAACCATTACCTCTTAATAACCTCCTTCCCTTGAGAACCTGGAGGGTACTCCAGAACGTCTCATGTGATGTAAATCAAAGGTTTAGGACCTCAATCAGTTTTCTGAATATGCCAGGAGTCCTGTAGACTCTAGTACTGGATGTGAAGCTGATGGTGACTGTCTGACTGAGATCCAGACTGAGTATGACTTCCTTAAAGGCCTCTGCAGTCAATATTTTAATGTTTCATTTAAAATAAAAAATGGGATGTGTTCTTTTTAAATTCCTGTGGTGCTGTAGAAAGATTCTATCAAACAGGGAAAAGCAGATAAGGGATAAGCAACCAGGTGGGGTATAAGTGGAGTGGAGATATGAGGAGTAGGAACGCTCAGAATAGCAAACAATGTTTGGCAAAACTTCGCAACAGGAAAGTGCGTGTGTGTGTTTTATGCTGGGGCTAATTAATGAGAGCTGCCATTACTGAATGAATCTACACAGTCCCAGAATGCATCTGGTCAGTGTCTAAAGTCCACCAAGTTAATTTAAAAATCTGAGCAGAAGAAGCAGAAACCTGAACTGGGAAGTACATCTGTATCAGAGTAGTGCTTCTGTTGCTGTGTGCAGTCATATGTATATGTTTGGGTGTGCTGATTATCAATGACACATCTTCTACAGAGTGTTTCCTATGTGGAGGAAGTGTTTAATTATGTTTTACTCATAAAGTCAACAAAACCAAGTGTGATCAAATGTAGTATGTGCCTGTACATGTTTGAATGTTGTTTGTGTGAGAACAGTGCTTGCAGGATTCCAGCTGCAGCATCGCAGTCTTTTCATCTGTATGACTTCTGAGAAGTCTCAACCACGAGTTGGTGGTATTGAATGTGCTATAAGTGTATAAACCCGACTGTAGAACATGTGAGGATGTGTGTTTGTCAGAGCTGACTCTGAACCGTATCATCAGCTCCAGCTGCAGCAGTGCAGAGTGACTGAGGGAGGTTTTTGTACAGCACTGTTTCACTGTGTGAACACCCAGTTACCACTGATCTGGTGTAGCGTCAAACAGTAATAATCTCCAGCATCTTCACTCTGGACTCCACTGATGGTCAGAGAGAAGTCCAGACCATTCCCTCCAGATGAAGGATGACCTACACTACCACTGAATTTAGAGGAAGCTCCAGAATATCTCTCATCTGAATAATATACCAGAAGCTTCGGCACTTCTCCAGCTTTCTGAAAGTACCAGGATGTAAGATAACGACCCTTGGAATCTGTCCATTGTTCATTTCGATAAACTACTGTGTTGGTTTTACAGCCAAAAGTGACTGACTGACCAGGCTGAACTGATTTAATCGCAGCCTGAGTTACAACAACCTGCCCCAACGAGCCTGCAGAGAGAAAGATAAATGTTTATTTATAAAATTCTCTGAAAAAGTTATTCTTTTAATGCTGTAAAATAAAACAAATGTCATTCACAGACGTTCTTACCCAAACTACATGTTAGAAGCATCCAGATGAAGATGGTGAGTAAAGTCATGATGTAGGTTTGATGGGTGATCATGTAGAACAGCTCTCAGTCATGAAGTGTTAAACTGACAGAGCTATAAACTCTACCAGAGCACTGAAGCATGAGCTGCTAATGCAAAGTGTCCTCAGTATGTAAATACTTTTCCTGACTGCAGTAAAAACGTCAGACTCAGGACTCAAAATAATTACAAAAAACAATGTTGCTGCTATTATTATTATTATTATTATTATTTTTAATAATAATTATTATTGATATGTAGTGTCATGCCTGCTTTTTCTCCTCTCACCTCTGATCTCCTAGACTCCATTTCCCATAATCCACCACCCGAGGTCACGTGTCCACCCTTACCCAATCACACACCGTTGCCTCGCTTGCGGTCTCCAGAATACTGATTGGTCCACCTGTTGTTAATTTGTCCGTTTGTTTAAATGTTTCTCTTTCGCACTGGCTCATAGCGAAGTATTGCCATTCTATTGCATACTGAGCGGTCTCTCTCTGTTTGATCTTGTTACTCGGGCTTTGACTCTGTTTAAATTCTCTGGTTTACACTTCTTGTTTATTCCCTTTGATACCTCTGCCTGGTCTGATTGTCTGTTTGGTTTGATCATTGCCTGTACATTGACGACGATTCAGTTTTGCCTTTGATTGTATTTCCTGTTCTTGGTGTTGCTGTGTTTCAGTACGACCTATTAAACAAGCTGTGCCTTACTTTTAGTTCAGCGCACGTCACAATCTGTTTGTCCATTAGCACATGTAGACAATCTAAATCTGACTGGATTTCCTTTGCTGTCTCTGTTCTACAGTGGGTCAACAAAGTATTTAGTCGACCACTAACTGTGCAAGTTCTCCTACTTAGAAAGATGAGAGAGGTCTGTAGTCTGTAATTTTCATCATAGGTACACTTCAACTATGAGAGACAAAATGAGAAAACAAATACAGGGAATCACACTGTAGGACTTTTAAAACATTTATTTGTAAATTATGGAGGAAAATAAGTATTTGGTCAAAAACAAACAAGCAGGATTTCTGTCTCTCATGGACCTGTAGCTTTGTCTTTAAGAAGCTCTTCTGTCCTCCACTCCTTACTGTTATAAACGGCTCCTGTTTGACCTCGTTACCTGTATAAAACACACCTGTCCACAGCCTCACACAGTCAGACTCCAAACTCAACCATGACCAAGACCAAAGAGCTGTCAGAAGACATCAGGAAGAAAACTGTAGACCTGCACCCGGCTGGGAAAAGTGAATCTACAATAGGCAAGCAGGCTGGTGTGAATAAATCAACTGTGGAAGCAATTGTAAGAAAATGGAAGACATACAAGACCACTGATAATCTCCCTCGATCTGGGGCCCCATGCAAGATCTCATCCCGTAGGGTCAAAATGATCATGAGAACGATGAGCAAAAATCCCAGAACTACACAGAGACACCTGATGAGTGACCTGCAGAGAGCTGGGACCAAAGTAACAAAGGCTACCATCAGTAACACACTACGCTGAGAGGGACTCAAATCCTGCAGTGCCAGGCGTGTCCCCCTGCTTAAGCCAGTACATGTCCAGGCCCGTCTGAAGGTTACCAGAGAGCATATGGATGATCCAGAAGAGGACTGGGAGAATATCAGGTGGTCAGATGAAACCAAAATAGAACTTTTTGGTAAAAACTCAACTCATCCTGTTTGGAGGAAGAAGAACACTGAGTTACATCCCAAACACACCATACCTACTGTGAAGCATGGGGGTGGGAACATCATGCTTTGGGGCTGTTTTTCTGCAAAGGGGACAGGACGACTGATCCGTGTTAAGGGAAGAATGAATGGGGTCATGTATCATGAGATTTTTTTAAGCCAAAGCCTCCTTCCATCAGTGAGAGCATTGAAGATTAAACGTGGCTGGGTCTTCCAGCATGACAATGATCCCAAACACACCGCAGACATTGGGCAACGAAGGAGTGGCTCCATAAAAAACATTTTAAGGTCCTGGAGTGGCCTAGCCAGTCTCCAGACCTCAACACTATTAAAAATTTGTCGTGGGAGTTGAAAGTCCTTGTTGCCCAGCGACATCCCCAAAGCATCACTGCTCTAGAGGAGATCTGCATGGAGGAACGGTCCAAAATACCAACTATAGTGTGTGCACACCTGGTGAAGACTTACAGGAAACCTTTGACCTCTGCCATTGCTAACAATGGTTATGTTACAGAGTATTGAGTTGAACTTTTGTTTTTGACCAAATACTTATTTCCCACCATAATTTACAAATAAATTCTTTAAAAGTCCTACAATGTGATTTCCTTTTTTTTTCATTTTGTCTCTCATAGTGAACTTATGATTACAGACCTCTCTCATCTTTCTAAGTAAGAGAACTTGCACAATCAGTGGTCGACTAAATACTTTTATGCCCCACTGTATCTACTGCTCAGGCTAAGCTAGCTAATTATCGATAGGGGGTCATCAGGCATGTGCACAGGCAGAACCCATAGGCTGTCTTGGTCAGGATGTATAAGAACTGTATTTTATATGGCCTCCACTATTGTTCATGATCCGGTCCAATGAAGCAAGGCTCAGGGGAATCACTAAAAGCTAAAGTGTCTGTATTAGCACTGGGATATTAGTCTGGGGAATGGATCCCGCCAGTAACATGACACAGGCCCGCCTGAACGCAAGATCTCATCCCAGTAGAGTGTCGAAAATGATCATCAGAACGATGAGCAAAATCCCAGACTACACGGAGACACCTGATGAGTGACTGCTAGAGAGCTGGCGACCAAGAGTAACAAAGGCTACCATCAGTAAAACAAACTACACGAGAGGGACTCAAATCCTGCAGTGCCAGGCGTGTCCCCGCTTAAGCCAAGCTACATGTCCAGGCCCGTACTGAAGGTTACAGAGAGCATATGGTGATAGAATCCAGAATGATCCAGAAGGAGGACTCTGGTGAGAATGTCAGTGATGATGATCAGATAGAAACCAAAAAGATAGAACTTTTTGTGGTATAAAAACTCTAACTCATCATGTTTGGATGGGAAGAAAAGAACACTGAGTTACATCCCATAACACACCATAACCTACTGTGAAGCATGGGGGTGGGAATCATCATGCTTTGGGGCTGTTTTTCTGCAAAGGGGACACAGGACGAACTGATCCGTGTTAAGGGAAGAAATGAATGGGGTCATGTATCATGAGGATTTTTTAAAGCCAAAGCCTCTGTCTTCCATCAGTGAGAGCATTGAAGATTAAAACGTGGCTGGGTCTTCCAGCAGGACAATGATCCCAAAACACACCGCAGTGACATTGGGGCAACGAGTGGAAGGAGTGGCTCCCATAAAAAACATTTTAAGGGGTCCTGGAGTGGCTCTTAGCCAGTCTCCAGACCTCACACACTATAAAAAATTGTGTGTGGTCGTGGGAGTTGAAAGTCATTGTTGTCCAGCGACATCCCCAAAGCATCACTGCTCTAGAGGAGATCTTCATGGAGGAACGGTCAAAAATACCAAAAACATCTAGTTAGTGTGTGCACACATGGTAAAGACTTACCCCAGGAAACCTTTGACCTGCATGCCATTGCTAAACAATGGTTTATGTTACAGAGTATTTGAGTTGAACTTTTGTTTTTGACCAAATACTTATTTCCCACCATAATTTACAAATAAATTCTTTAAAAGTCCTACAATGTGATTTCCTTTTTTTTCATTTTGTCTCTCATAGTGAACTTATGATTACAGACCTCTCTCATCTTTCTAAGTAGGAGAACTTGCACAATCAGTGGTCGACTAAATACTTTTATGCCCCACTGTATCTACTGCTCAGGCTAAGCTAGCTAATTACCGATAGGGGGTCATCAGGCATGTGCACAGACAGAACCCATAGGCTGTCTTGGTCAGGATGTATAAGAACTGTATTTTATATGGCCTCCACTACTGTTTATGATCCGGTCCAATGAAGCAAGGCTCAGGGATGAAGCAATCACTAAAAGCTAAAGTGTCAGTATTAGCACTGGGATATTAGTCTGGGAATGGATCGGGGAGGAATTTAATTCACATCCAGATAGTCTTTTTTTCTCAGGTCTGAAAGTGACATTATTGTCACTAACATGGTTTGAATGAGAGTAGATTGCCTACACAGTTCTGCTCTGTGACTTGTGTCTTTACAACTTCACACAAGTTTAGTACACAGGAGTGACATGAACCCAATCTAAATTTAGCTGATCTGTGATGGGTTTGGGGTGTTCTGGTTAATCGAGCTGCTAGAAGTCATAAAGTACAGCATGGTGTGCGGCAGGTTTGAGCTGTTCTGGGTAAAAAGTTGCAGCTTCAGTGCAGGAGGTTTTTGTACGGACACTGAATGAGGTTGTATCACTGTGATGGACTTTTAGTGGAGGAACTGTACTCCGTTGGAAGGAAGACATTTTCTTTTCATTATAATGTAGAATAAGGAAAAATATTTTTTAGAAATATTGCTAATATTATAATTGAAAATATATTTAGAGTAAAGTATTTATTTATTTGTGAATGAAGATCTTCTGTGTATATTATAAACCGCCCACATGTGTTTATTTTCTCAAATAATGTTCAGCATTTATAAACTTAATTTCTTCCTTATTTTGTATTATTAAACATTATAATGTAATACTAAGTGATATAAAGTACAGCTTATGCAAACCTTTGAACATCTCTGGTCAAATGACATGTTTTGTGGATTTTCTCATTTGAAATAAGTTAACATCCTCTAAAGAGAAAAAAATTTAACACAGCCTTTTTCTGCAAACTACAAATAATCTCCTTATTTATTCACTCCACTTGACGAGTATAAACCTGTTTTTATATATAATGATGTCATGTTCTTCATATTGAAAATATTTATAAAATAGACATGCACACACACACACACACAAACACGCTGTCTATTCTTGGTCACAGAGATACATCTGTAAGTCTGCCACTTTGGAACTTTCAAAATTCATTTGTAAACAAATCACAGGTACTGGGGTGCTTTTCCCAAAACCATAGTAGCTATGCAAGGTAACCACGTCAGTAACTTACATAGTCCCAACCATTGTTAGCAGCCACAGGTTTGCAAAACCCTGTTGTTGTAGTTGGAACTACAGCTGTAGATCTGTGAGTAGAAGCTTAGTTCCTGGTGATGATGTCATCGATGACGTCATCGATGATGCAGGATGCAGTACACGCAGATCTGTCACTAGGCTAAAATAATTTATACTTTTCTGGTACTTTTAGAAAATCAAATCAAAAGACAAAGTGTAAAAGTTTACAGGGCTTTAATAAATCAGTTCTTAATCACTGACAGTCACCTGGGTTTCAAACCCACATCCCTCTGAGACAATGAAGCTTCACCCCTGTGTTATGACATATGCACACATTCATCCAACTGTACTTTGTTATGCAGCTCATTGATCTTTTTAATTGCTAATAGTTCTTCTATTTTGTTTATTCAAGTTGTAATTTTGGAAATAATGCAAAATGCTCATTCTTCTGAAAGTATTGCTGTTCCATTTCCAATTTTAAAAGAATTATAAAGGGGTTGTATAAAGAATCATGTGGTTGTGGGTGTTTTCTATCACGTAACTAATTAATGTGTGCTCTACAATAGAATAACAGTGTGTTGTTAACTTTGTTCTGGTTTAACAGTTGAGGATCCACCTAAGCCTGCAGCTCCAAAAGCCCAGTTACTTGTCAAGAGGCTGTGGGAGGAGGTCTGTGCACTTTACCAGACAACAGGTGAAGGTAGCCCTGGAGCCTCCCATCTCTGTTCTCATACCTGGTCACGCTGGTCACCTTTTTCCATGCTGGTAAAAAGGTAACACAAAAGAACAAGTGACAATGACTTTTCCAGCCCTGATTTCTGGGTAACATTTTAGAGCCTACATGTAAAGCACTAGAGCAGCCATGAAGTAATTTAGTGCAGTATGCACGAATCAAGATGGAAATAATTGAGTTTTTGTTGTTTATGTCTCTAAAACCTTTTAGTTTCACTTTCCTTACTGCCTGTAACTCCCACCATGTCTGACCATTTAAATACATAACAGGTAATAAATAAAACAGAAACAAATTCATTAGTATTTTACAGCCCTAATGCCAGGTAATTTTAGCAGCACTACTACATTGTTTGTGGTGTAATAACCTTAACGTTACATATTATATACCTGTACTCAGTTATTATTCTCTCTTATTATTCATCAGGAACTATAAAATAATTGGGCAATTTTGAGGTAAATAAAATGTTACTGCTATTTTACGATATTTTTACCTTTTAATAATGACTATATGTGCTTTTTTCAAAAGGACAACTTGTTTACATTGTGTTTCTATTACTGCCTTATTACCACTACAATTTCTGATTTACAGTTGAAACCAAAAGTTTACATACACTACATAAAAAGACACATATGCATTTTTTTCTCACTGTCTGACATGAAATCAGAATAAACTTTTCCATTTTTAGGTCAGTTAGGATTACCACAATTATTTCTATTTGCTAAATGTTAGAATAATGAAAGAGGAATTTTTTTAAGGCAATTTTTATTACTTTCTTCAAGCTCAAAAGTTTAAATACATTTCATTAGTATTTGGTACTATTGCCCTTAAACTGTATGACTTGGGTCAAACGTTTTTGGATATCCTTCCACAAGCTTTTCACAATAGTTGGCAGGAATTTTGGCCCATTCCTCCTGACAGAACTGGTGTAACTGAGCCATGTTTGTAGGCCGCCTTGCTCGCACATGCCGTTTCAGCTTCGCTTATAAATTTTCAATAGGATTGAGATCAGGGCTTTGTGATGGCCACTCCAAAACATTAACTTTGTTATCCTTAAGCCACTTTGTAACCAGTTTGGCAGTATGCTTTGGGTCATTGTCCATTTGGAAGATCCATTTGCGCCCAAGCTTTAACTTCCTGGCTGATGTCTTGAGATGTTGCTTCAGTATTTCCACATAATGTTCTTTCCTCATGATGCCATCTATTTTGTGAAGTGCACCAGTCCCTCCTGCAGCAAAACAACCCCACAACATGATGCTGCCACCCCCGTGTTTCACAGTTGGGATGGTGTTCTTAGGTTTGCAAGCTTCACTCTTTTTCCTCCAAACGTAACGATGGTCAATTTGGCTAAACAGTTCAATTTTGGTTTCGTCAGACCACAGGACATGTCTCCAAAAATTAAGGTCTTTTTCCCTGTGTGCATTTGCAAACATTAATCTGGCTTTTTTATGTTTCGTTTGGAGTAATGGCTTCTTCCTGGCAGAGTGGCCTTTCAGCCCATGTCGATACAGAACTCGTTTCACTGTGGATAATGATACACTCTTACCAGCTTCAGCCATCATGTTCACAAGGTCTTTTGCTTTTGCTCTTGGGTTGATATGCACACTTCGAACCAAAGCACGTTCATCTCTGGGACACAGAACCTTTTTCCTTCCTGAGCGGTATGATGGCTGGACATTACCATCTTTTTTGTACTTGCATATAATTGTTTGTACAGATGAACGAGGCACCTTCAGGCATCTGGAAATTGCACCCAAGGATGAACCAGACTTGTGCAAGTCCACAATTCTCTTCCTGATATCTTGGCTGATTTCTTTCGACTTTCCCATGATGTTACTCAAAGAAGCAGCGTGTTTCAGGTGTGCCTTAAAATACATCCACAGGTGTGTCTTTAATTAACTCAGATGTTGCCAATAAACCTATAAGTAGCTTGCAAAGACATGACATCATCATATGGGCTGTCCCAAACTGTTTAAAGGCATAGTAATCTTAGTGTATTTAAACTTTTGAGCTTGAAGAAAGTAATAAAAATTGCCTTAAAAAAATTCCTCTCTCAATATTCTAACATTTAGCAAATAGAAATAATTGTGGTAATCCTAACTGACCTAAAAAGGGAAAAGTTTATTCTGATTTCATGTCAGACAGTGAGAAAAAAATGCATATGTGTCTTTTTATATAGTGTATGTAAACTTTTGGTTTCAACTGTATTATTTAATAACAACTAGGAATTTCCCATTTGATTAATGACTATAAAGTGTTACAGAAAAATCTTACTTTGCTGGTGACAGACATTGGAGGTATCAGAGCATACAATAAAAAAAGCAGAAGATCTGGGCGCCCTGATTAAATGGATTTATTGATTATAAATCAATATTTTATTTATTAGAGTCAGTAACTTATCCTCTACATAACACACCTCCACACATTAATGCACATTTACCTATATGTATGTGTGTAGCCATATTTAACTGAGTTATCTGTAGAGGGTGTTTAAATATTCCCATTTAGAAAATCAATAATGTAATCTGACCTTTAGTATAGGACAGTTCACATGAATGTCGTTTGTGTGAGAACAGTGCTTGCAGGATTCTATCTGCAGCAGTGCTGCCTTTTTAAGTCTGTATGATTTCTGAGAAGTCTCAACCACTAGATGGTGGTATTGAATGTGCTGTAAGTGTATAAACCCGACTGTAGAACATGTGAGGATGTGTGTGTTTGTCAGAGCTGACTCTGAACCGTATCATCAGCTCCAGCTGCAGCAGTGCAGAGTGACTGAGGGAGGTTTTTGTAAAGCACTGTTTCACTGTGTGGACACCCAGTTACCACTGATCTGGTGTAGCGTCAAACAGTAATAATCTCCAGCATCTTCACTCTGGACTCCACTGATGGTCAGAGAGAAGTCCAGACCATTCCCTCCAGATGAAGGATGACCTCCACCACCACTGAATTTAGAGGAAACTCCAGAATATCTCTCATCTGAATAATATATCAGAAGCTTCGGCATTTCTCCAGCTTTCTGAAAGTACCAGGATATAATATATCGGCCCTTGGAATCTGTCCATTGTTCATTTCGATAAACTACTGTGTTGGATTTGCAGTCAAGAGTGACTGACTGACCAGGCTGAGCTGATTTAATCGCAGCCTGAGTTACAACAACCTCTCCTAACGAGCCTGCAGAGAGAAAAATAAATGTATGTTTATTTATAAAATTCTCTGAAAAAATTATTATTTTAATGCTGTAAAATAAAACAAATGTCATTCACAGACGTTCTTACCCAAACTACATGTAAGAAGCATCCAGATGAAGATGGTGAGTAAAGTCATGATGTAGGTTTGATGTGTGATCATGTAGAACAGCTCTCAGTCATGAAGTGTTAAACTGACAGAGCTATAAACTCTACCAGAGCACTGAAGCATGAGCTGCTAATGCAAAGTGTCCTCAGTATGGAAATCATCTTCCTGACTGCAGTAAAAACGTCAGACTCAGGACTCAAAAAACTACAAAAAACAATGTTGCTGCTATTATTATTATTATTATTATTATTATTATTATTATCATCATTATTATTATTATTATTATTGATATGTAGACAATCTAAATCTGACTGGATTTCCTTTGCTGTCTCAACCATGGCCAAGACCAAAGAGCTGTCGAAAGACACCAGGAAGAAAACTGTAGAGCTGCACCGGGCTGAGAAGAGTGAATCTACAATAAGCAAGCAGGTTGGTGTGAATAAATCAACTGCGGGAGCAATTGTAAGAAAATGGAAGACATACAAGACCATTGATGATCTCAGATTCAAAATAATCATCAGAACGATGAGCAAAAATCCCAGAACTACACGGAGGGACCTGATGAGTGACCTGCAGAGAGCTGGGACCAAAGTAACAAAGGCTACCATCAGTAACACACTACGCCGAGAGGGACTCAAATCCTGCAGTGTCCCCCTGCTTAAGCCAGTACATGTCCAGGCCCGTCTGAAGTTTGCCAGAAAGCATATTGATGATCCAGAAGAGGATTGGGATAATACCTTGTGATCAGATGAAACCAAAATAAGACTTTTTGGTAAAAACTCAACTCGCCGTGTTTGGGGGAAGAAGAACACTGAGTTACATCCCAAGAACACCATACCTACTGTGAAGCATGGGGGTGGGAACATCATGCTTTGGGGCTGTTTCTCTGCAAAGGGGACAGGTTGACTGATCCGTGTTAAGGGAAGAATGAACGGGGCCATGTATCGCGAGATTTTAAGCCAAAGCCTCCTTTCATCAGTGAGAGCCATGAAGATTGAATGTGGCGGGGTCTTCCAGCATGACAATGATCCCAAACACACTGCTTGGGCAACGAAGGAGTGGCTCCGTAAAAAGCATTTCAAGGTCCTGGAGTGGCCTAGCCAGTTTCCAGACCTCAACCCCATAGAAAATTTGTGGAGGGAGTTGAATTTGTGGAAGGAGTTGAAAGTGTTGCTCAGCGGCAGCACCAAAGCATCACTGCTCTAGAAGAGATCTTCATGGAGGAACGGGCCAAAATACCAGCTACAGTGTGTGCACACCTGGTGAAGAGTATTGAGTTGAACTTTTGTTTTTGACCAAATACTTATTTCCCACCATAATTTACAAATAAATTCTTTAAAAGTCCTACAATGTGATTTCCTTTTTTTTCATTTTGTCTCTCATAGTGAACTTGTGAAGTAGGAGAACTTGTACAATCAGTGGTCGACTAAATACTTTTTTGCCCCACTGTATCTACTGGGCAGCGTAAGCTAGCTAAATGCTATGCTCTTTCCAGAAGTCTTCATTAAAAGTGACTAATGGAATAGAATAAGCCATTTAGTGATCTACAACAATCTATAACACTGATGTAGGCCTCACTCAAATTGCAGGCCATGAAGGAAATGCTTTTGAATTCCAAAGTATTAGAGTAGCCAGCCCCTGTCCTGCATCTACTAGCTTTATTTTAGCTACAGTATATCGTTTCCCAGGTCCTTACTCTGAATTTCTTACAGAGTTTGAGGAATTTCTAACAAATATAGCTCTCAGTGAATAAGGTTTATATAGTCGAAGACTTTAACATTCATTTTGAAAATAACCAAGACCCTTTAAAAATAGCGTTTAAGGCTCTGATTGATGCCATGGGCTATACTCAAAACGTGATAGGCCCTATTCACCTCTGTAACCATACCTTAGATTTAGTATTATCATGGGGATTTGGGTTGGAAACCTAGACACTTTCCCTCAGAGTGATATCATCTCAGATCATTATTTAATAATATATGAAGTCGTTCTAGACTATAATTTTTACATGCCACCGAATGAAATATCACTGCCTCTACTATAGATGCCCTTATAAATAGCCCCATTGGGCCTCTATGACCTTGAAAGTAGCTCTGAAATCCTGCAGTCCACTCTTCCGATAAAAAAGAAAAAGGTTAGAAGGAAAACTCTGGGGCCGTGATACAATGAACATACTGACACACTAAAACAAAACGCTCATTCATTTAAATTAATTTTGTAACTCTAATTGTGCTGGATAAACCAAAATGTTTAAACAGTTATATTCCATTTAAGCTTATGTGAGCAATTTCATAATACTATTACCTGTACTTAAATATACTAATATATATAGTATCACTACAGTAACAGAGTAAAGGATGAATTTTCAGTTCTCTTCCCAGCTCTGTCCTTGGGCCAGACTCCAAACACGGCCTCTACCTACCTCAGCAAGATGACTGAATTGTAGGTCACTCTGGAAAAAGAACATTTCCCAAATGCCATCGAAGTACTGCAGGTTCACTGCACATGTGAAATCTGTGATATTTCAGACTGTTTCGGTAATACATTTTTGTCTTTTTTGAATTCTGATTGTAATCTTTGTTGAAACTGCTGAGAGCACTGAGTCACTTTCTATTAGATTTCTTTAGGTTGGAGAACACTTGTTGAGGGACCTGGATCACTAGTCCATGCAGAACATTTCCAGTTCCATGATATTCTCGATCTTTGCATATGGACTGGCCTTGGGCCACTAGCAGCAAAGCAGCCACAACGCATCTGTGATCCACCACCCTATGTTAAATAAGTATGGTTTGGGCTGGTTTGCAGTCACTTTCTTTACAAAGTTTGTTTATATATTTATGTATCATTTACCACATAATATATCATATTAACGTTTTTTTGCTAAATCTGAACTACGCAAATGCTCTGCTGTGCCTGGCTTGCTCATAGGAAAAGCTTCTTCCAAGAATCTCTTCTATTGTTGGTTTTAGTAATTATAAAGAAGAAGGCTTTTTTAGCTCCTCATTTCTGGAAAATTCATCATTCATAGCAGAATTGCCTCCTGATTATTTAGTGGTTTATTTAGCAGTTTAGTGTGCTGCCATATGCAGTAGGTGGCAGCAGTGCACTGTGTGAACACCCAGTTACCACTGATCTATATTCAGCCATATAGTAATAAACTCCAACATCTTCAGTATGGACTTTACTGATGCTCAAAGAGAAACCAAGACCATTCCCTCCAGCTGCATAACTGCCTCCACCAGAGAATTTAGAGGAAACTCCAGAAGGTGTCATTGTGGTGCAATATATTTCAGAAGTTTACCATGAGATGTAGTAATTTTTAGATATAACGCCTAGAACAGACTGAGTAAGAATGACTTCTCCAGAAGCCCCTTCAGATAAAGACAAAAATACATAACATTGTTTATTTTAAGAGGTTATATAAATAGAGAAGTGCTCCAGTTGTCAGGCGGCAAAGGATTGGACGCGATGCGAGCTGAGCCACAGTAAAAGAAAGGTTTATTTGGTCACAAGCCGGGTCTGGCGAAACAACAAACACTTCAGGAGTTAGACAAAATCGGTTACCCTAAGAACAGGGCAAGGGTCAAAAACCAGAGATCACCAGGGGGAAACCAAGGAAGCCGATACAGGGCGTGCCAGGAGAGTAAGCCAGGAGGAAAAGAGGTCGATCACTGTGAGACAAAGACAACAGGTTAGTAAGGGCTCAGTTTTGCAAAGGAACTTGGCAAAGCTTCACGCCGACTGCACGTGCTGGAGTGGCTTATATACTCCCCTGACAGCTGGCCGTAATCAATAAGCCGGTGAATCGGAACGAGTGTGACGTCAACGGGTGTGACGTCATCGGACTGTGCCCCCTGGGAACTGGAGTTCGGAGGAGCGGAGGCAGGCAGACCCACAGGCGTGACACCAGTCACCTGTTTCAATATGAGTTTAGTTCATTAACAAATATGAGTTTCATCATGAAAATCGTCTTCCTGACTGCAGAAAAACATTTTACTTTGATGGTCCACTGTAGATGCTTTGTAGATGCTCAGCCTGTAGTTAACTACAGGTGCTGGTCATATAATTAGAATATCATGAAAACGTTGATTTATTTCAGTAATTCCATTCAAAAAGTAAAAAAATTATATTTCAAGTGTTTATTTCTTTTACTTTGATGATTATAACTGACAACTAATGAACTCCAAATTCGGTATCTCAGAAAATTAGAATATCATTTAAGACCAATACAGAAAAGGATTTTTAGAAATGTTGGCCAACTTAAAAGTATGAACATGAAAAGGATGAGCATGTACAGCACTCAGTACTTAGTTGGGGCTCCTTTTGCCTGGATTACTGCAGAAATGCGGCGTGGCATGGAGTTGATCAGTCTGTGGCACTGCTCAGGTGTTGAGAGCCCTGGTTGCTCTGATAGTGGTCTTCAGCTCTTCTGCATTGTTGGCTCTGGCGTATCGCATCTTCCTCTTCAAAATACCCCATAGATTTTCTATGGGGTTAAGGTCAGGCGAGTTTGCTGGCCAATTAAGAACAGGGATACCATGGTCTATAAACCAAGTACTTGTAGCTTTGGCACTGTGTGCAGGTGCCAAGTCCTGTTGGAAAATGAAATCTGCATCTTCATAAAGTTGGTCAGCAGCAGGAAGCATGAAGTGCTCTAAAACTTCCTGGTAGGCGGCTGTGTTGACCTTGGACCTCAGAAAACACAGTGGACCAACACCAGCAGATGACATGGCACCCCAAACCATCACTGACTGTGGAAATATTACACTGGACCTCAAGCAACGTGCATTCTGTGCCTCTCCTCTCTTCCTCCAGACTCTGGGACCTTGATTTCCAAAGGAAATGCAAAATTTACTTCCATCAGAGAACAGAACTTTGCACCACTCAGCAGCAGTCCAGTCCTTTTTGTCTTTAGCCCAGGCAAGACGCTTCTGACGCTGTCTCTGCTTCAAGAGTGGCTTGACACAAGGAATGTGCCAGCTGAAACCACATGTCCTGCATACGTCTGAGCGTGGTGGTTCTTGAAGCACAGACTCCAGCTGCAGTCCACTCTTTGTGAATCTCCCCCACATTTTTAAATGGGTTTGGTTCCACACTCCTCTCCAGGGTGTGGTTATCCCTATTGCTTGTACACGTTTTTATACCACATCTTTTCCTTCCCTTCGCCTCTCTATTAATGTGCTTGGACACAGAGCTCTGTGAACAGCCAGCCTCTTTAGCAATGACCTTTTGTGTCTTGCCCTCCTTGTGTAAGGTGTCAAGTCAGCAGTCTTCCCCATGATTGTGTAGCCTACAGAACTAGACTGAGAGACCGTTTAAAGGCCTCTGCAGGTGTTTTGAGTTAACTAGCTGATTAGAGTGTGGCACCAGGTGTCTTCAATATTGAACCTTTTCACAATATTCTAATTTTCCGAGATACTGAATTTGGGGTTTTCATTAGTTGTCAGTTATAATCATCAAAATGAAACAAATACACACTTGAAATATATCAATCTGTGTGGAATGAATATAAAAGTTTCACTTTTTGAATGGAATTACTGAAATCAATTTTCATGATATTCTAATTTTATGACCAGCACCTGTACATATTAACTAAATTTACCCTAAAGCAGACTGTGGATTATCGATAGGGGGTCATCAGGCATGTGCACAGGCAGAACCCATAGGCTGTCTTGGTCAGGATGTATAAGAACTGTATTTTATATGGCCTCCACTATTGTTCATGATCCGGTCCAATGAAGCAAGGCTCAGGGGAATCACTAAAAGCTGAAGTGTCAGTATTAGCACCTGGATATTAGTCTGGGGAATGGATCGGGGAGCAATTTTATTCACTCCCAGATAGTCTTTTTCCTCAGGTCTGAAAGAGACATTATTGTCACTAACATGGTTTGAATGAGAGTCGATTGCCTACACAGTTCTGCTCTGTGACTTGTGTCTTCACAACTTCAAACAAGTTTAGTACACAGGAGTGACATGAACGAAATCTAAATTTAGCTGATCTGTGATGGGTTTGGGGTGTTCTGGTTAATCAAGCTGCTGGAAGCCATAAAGTACAGCATGGTGTGCAGCAGGTTTGAGCTGTTCTGAGCAAAACAGTGCAGGAGGTTGTATGGAATGAGGTTGTATCACTGTGGAGGACTTTTGGTGGAGAAACTGTACTCCATTGGAAGGAAGACATTTTCTTTTCATTATAATGTAGGATAAGTAAAAATATTTTTAGAAATATTGCTAATATTATAATTTAAAATATATTTATAGTAAAATATTCATTTATTTGTGAATAAAGACCTTCTATGTATATTATAAACCGCCCACATGTGTTTATTTTCTCAAATATCCTTAATCATGTTCAAAGCATGTAATAAACTTAATTTTTTTCCTTATTTTGTATTATTAAAACATTATTAATGTAATACGAAGTGATATAAAGTACAGCTGTATGCCAAACCTTTGAAACATCTAAGGGCCAATGGATGGAATCGAGGAAATGACAATGGTGTTTATGGGATTTTCTCATTTGAAGAAATAAGATAACATCCTCTAAAGAGAAGGGCAGGGGGGAAAAAAAAAAGATTAAATACAGCAGGTTTTACTGCAAACTCCCAATAATTCTCACTTATTTATTTACTCCACTTGACGAGTATAAACCTGTGTTAATATGGGTATACATAATGATAAGAAAGTGTCAATGATAGAGCGTTCAATATGAAATAGAGTTCGGACTAAAAGAGACATTTTGCAAGCAAACACAACAACGAGCAGAGCAGACCACACTGTCTATCTTGGTCACAGAGATAAATCTCGTTAAATGTACATTTTGAAACGAGAGCATACACTGGGCAAGCATTTTCCCAAAACCATAGTAGCTATGCAAAGGCAAATAGTGGGTAAAAGCCACGGCAAGGGAGTCGAAGAAAAGGGGTAAACTTACTATTGTCCCAACCATTGGTTAGGAGTCCAAAGGTGTTTTCACAAACCGTTAGTTTCACAGAACAGTGGTTGCACAAAACCTGTGGAATTGTTGTAGTTGGAAACTGCCAGCTGTAGAATCAGTGAAAAGGAAGGGCGGGGAGTGAGTAGAAGCTAATAGGTTAATACAGGCTGGTGATAAGAGTGGCGTCATCGAGTGATGCAGGATGCACAGTTACACGCAGATCTGTCACCCTGGGCTAAAATAATTATATAGCTTTTTCTGGGAACAAAAAACGGGTCTGTTTAGAAAATCAAATCAAAAGACAAAGTTGTTAAAAGTTTACATGGGCTTTAATAAATCAGTTCTAATCACTGAACCCCCAAGGTGGGGGGGTGGGTGTTCCCCAAAAAACCCTGGGGGGGGTTTTTTTTTCAAACCAACATCCTCTCTGAGTTGAGACAATGAAGCTTCACCCCGGTGCTTATGAACATATGGCGACACATTCATCCAACTGGTACTTTGTTATGCAAGCTCATGTGTTGATCTTTTTAATTGCTAATTAGTTCTTCTATTTTGTTATTATTCAAGTTGGTAATTTTGGAAATAATGCAACAATGCTTCATTCTTCTGAAAGTATTTGCTGTTCCATTTTTCCAATTTTAAAAGAAATTATAAAGGGGTTGTAGTACAAAGAATCATGAATGAAAGGAAAAGGTAGGGCAGGGATAAGAAATAGGGGTGTTTTCTTATCACGTAACTAAATTATCCTGTGTGCTCTACAATAGAATTAAACAGTGTGTTATAGTTGGTACACTTTGTTACTGAGAGTTTATTCAGCTAAAGATCCCACCTAAGCCTGCAGCTCCAACTGCCCAATTACTATAGTGCAAAGAAAGCGTGTGGGGAGGGAAAGGGACAAGGAAAGAAAAGGGGGTTTCTGTTGCACAGGTGTTACACAGAACTTTACCAGACAACAGGTGAAAGGTAGCCCTGGAGCCTCCCACCAAGCGTACATATTAGAATAAATAATCTAGAATAACGCTCAGTTATTATTACTATTCTTCATTATTCGGGACTAAAGAAGGAAGCAATATAAGAATGAACGGGGCATTGGGCAAGTTTTGAGAAAGAGGATAAAATAGAAGACGTTACTGCTATTTTTAAACCATACTGTTTACCTGTTTTAATAATCGACTAATAGGTGCTTTTTATTCAAAAGGACAACTTGTTTTACATTGTGTTTTCTAATACTGTCCCTTAATACCCACTACAATTTCTGATTCTATTATTTAATAACAACTTGGAATTTCCTATTTAATTTAATGAGGTCAATTGTATTATCTTATTTATAAAACCGAAAAGGGATCTGTAAAGTGTTACAGAAAAATCTTACTTTGTGAAGGGGCTAGACAGGAGCATTGGAGGTATCAGGAGTACATACAATGAAAAGACAGAAAAGAATATCTTGGCTGCGCCATAGATAATGGCTAAAGAAATTTTTATGATTATAAAGGATCAAATATTATTATTTATTTTAATTTATTAGAGTCAGTAACTTATCCTACTACATAAACACAGGGCCTACCACACATTAATGCAGCAGTTATACCTTAATATGAGTAAATGTTAGGTAGCCATATTTAACTGAGTATCTGTAGAGGGTAAGGGCCGTGGAAATGGGAAAATGGAAGGGCGTGTTTTAAATATTTTCCCATTTTAGAAAAAGTCAAGGTTGAATGTAATCTGAACCTTAGTAAAGGAAATAGGGACAGTCTTCACTATGAATGTCGTTTGGTAGTAGGGCACGAAAGAAAAAATGAACGGGAGAACACAAAGTGCTCGCGGGGCATTCCATCTGCAGGCAGAGATGCCGCAAGCGTTTTATGTCTATTAGCGACTTCTGAGAAGTCTTGACCCACTAGATGGTGGTTAATGAATTTGTGCTGTTAAATGTGTTTAAACCCGACTGTAAGGACATGGGCAAGGAAGATGAGAAGAGGGATGTGTTGTGTTGTCAGAGCTGACTTCTGAGAACCGTTTCATCAGAAGGGCCACAAGGAAGAAAAAACCGCATGCAAGCAGTGGCCAAAGCAAGAAGTTAAGCTAAGAAAGGGGGAGGTTTTTGTACGGAAGCACTGTTTCACTGTGTGGGCCCCCTACCGCGGCTATCACTGATCACACTGCTGACCCCCAGTCATGCTACAGTATAATAATCTCCAGCATCTTCAGCTGGACTCCACTGAATGCTCAGAAAGGGCGCGAAAGCCAGACCCTTCGCCGATCCAGATGTAAGAAAGGAAATGAGCCTCCACCACCACTAAATTTAGAGGAAACTCCAGGATAATCTCTCATCTGATAAATATATCAGAGGCTATCGGCGCTTCTCCAGCTTTCTGAAGGAGTCTACCAGAATGTACGAATAAACGGAACCCTTGGGTATCTGGCAAGTTCCCTCATTTCGATAAAACTTCTGTGTTGGTTTGACAAGAAGTCAAACCCCCAGAGCAGAGCTCCCAATAGACGTGAGCCAAGGACCCCCGGGACCGAGCTGATTTAGCTGGATGTTTGAGTTACAACAACCTCTCAACGATCCTGCAGACCCCCCCCCCCCCCCCAGAGACAAGAAGGAGCAGAGGGAGAACAAAACTTACCCAAACAGCCTACTGAAGTAATAAAGCATATGTACTTTTATTCTCCACATTGTTTAATTTCAGTGATTTGTCTAAAAAAATTAAACTACTAATAAAATGTTAGCTCATAAGAAAATTCCTAACCCAAGACGGGTCACATGTATGAAGCGATCCAGGATAGAAAAAGATGAGTAAATGGAGAAAGGCAAGGAAAATAAAGGTAAAGTCATGATGTAGGTTTGATGGGGTGATCATGTAGAACAGCTCTCAGTCATGAATGTGTTAAACTGACAGAGTTATAAAACTCTACCCAGAGCACTGAAGCACATGAGGCTGCTGTGATGCACACAAAAATGTACCTTTAATATGAAAATCATCCTGACTGCAGAACACAGTCGGACAAGAAACTAAGCGCGAGCAAGTAGTAGTAGTTAGTTCAGCCAAGTAGTTGGGCGGTGGAGACAGATGATAATTAGGAAGGGGGATCAACACATAAATACAGATAAATATAGAATAGGAGTGTGTAAAACTTGCTTTTAGCACACCACTTAGTCCTCACAATAGGATGTTCTGTTTCTGGTGTTATGTTCTTAAAAATCCTTGTTTTTGTTATTGCTCTTGATGCACAGTTTCATGAATAATGGATGCCCGTTTGATAGAGGAACTTTATAGTTGCAATAGGTGAATGCACACAAGAAGAAAGAGAAAAATGAGTGTGGCACAAACTGGTAATCTAACGGTAAACAGACAGCGTTCTACTTTTTATATGAGATGAATGGAGCTACTGTTGATCTGGTTACAACCTGTGCGAGCTACCCTTCAGAAAGAAATGACTTGTAAGTATTAATTGTACTGACAATATTCATGACTGTATATAACGCAATTTGATACCAACTTATGTTATCCGATGAGTCACATTGTATTGATATTAACAAGTGGCGTGTATTTGAACCTTTTCTTTTATTTCTTGTTTTGTAGTTTCACACCTTTTGAGTCATTAAAAGGAACACGCACGTTCATCTTCCTGGCTCTTGAAATGAGTTTGGCTGACTGTTTAATCTATGTTAACGCTTGCGTTGGCATAACACGGTAGAAAGAGCATACAAATAGACTCTAGACATTGTGGAAGAGAGGCGGAGAAAATTCCACCAGATTGGAGAAGTCGTACTAAGGGAGGCTTACCTGTAGAACACAGAGCAGTGACCATTTACTCTGGGCTCTTTTTCTTGCAGTTTGCCTCAGTGAACTGGTGGTTTTGTGCAATGAAGTGTAACAAATGATAATTGACACCGCCATGAGTCCTCCTATCCAGCTTCCAATTACATACATAAACTACAACACCCATTCACAGTCACAGTATAAAAGCGAATAAGATGGTGACTCAGCAGACCTGCTTCTTTTGATGTCAGTAGTGTGGACAGTACTGAAGTCAAATGTAATCTGTTACTGTGCTTAGTATTGTATTGGTGTCCCTTTACTGATGGATTTTTGTGGTATGTTAAAATGAAGAAGTAAGTTACACCAATCAAATACGCAAATTCTTTGTTTTTAACTTGGTGTACAAGTCATGGTAGACTGAGAGTGACACTAGAGTCTCCACTAGACGTCACCTTAGAAGCCACAATTAGAGCCTTAGAGGCCTTACTGTCCAAGATTGCGCATGTACACACTTTTTTTTGTCCAGCGAGTTCGCAGTGTTTTTGTACATTTTCATGGTGTCTTACATTTTCATTTGTCTTACATTGGCTTACTCCGAACACAGAAGGCAGGTGTAGCAAACAAGAAACAAATTACAAGAATGGAAAAAAAAAAAAAAAAAGGG